>WAAD01097455.1:0-36858 GCA_013389945.1 Fregata magnificens | reverse complement strand
GTTACTACAATCTACGACCCTAAATAAATACAGCTTACAAGTGTGGATGCATGTGCTGGGAGGAAGGTCTGCAGATGGTTGCTGGCAGCTAAGGAGCAAAAGGAGGAGCTGCTCATGCCAGATAATCCTCAAGGTCCCAACAAAGAAAGTGAGCCCTGGAACAAACAAACACCCACTCAGCACCTCAAAATACTTCTGGAAAGTGGTCAGGCCTTGTTTGTACTCTCAGTGAAAACCCACGTTATTCTCAAGAGCAAAATAAGGGGGCTAAGGAAAGAGAAAGAGAGGGATACAGATTAGAGAGAAAATAAAGGATGTAAAAAGGGTGGAAGAAAGCAAAAGTAACTAAAAGGGAGAGGAGGAGAACCCCCAGATACCATGGTGAGGGGCCTAAGAAAGACTCAGCATGCTGTGAGGTGTCAGAGAAACCGCAGGAAGGGGAAGAGGAGGAGTAAGAAACAGTAGGAGAGAATGAGACTGGGAGGCAACGGAGAGCAAGTGGGGGAGAGAAAATAGGAACGAGATGTTGAAAATGTTCTGTCTTCAGAAGATATGACTGAAATGTCTTCCCAAGTTAACATAAGGGGCACCAGTGCTGGTTTTCAATAGACTCTAAAGTAGCATTTCTGGGAAGCACCAAGCACTTCCAAAGACAATGTAATTGCTTATCAATGATGAATTAGTGTTTAAAACGGGGGCTGTTCCTTGAAGTTTTCTCACGGCTGTGTCAGTCACGGCTATGCAAAGGCAGTCTGACTATAACAAAAACAATCACTATATAACTAAATATAACTATTTCCACTAGATTAATTTGCCAATGACTGGAAAGATATTCCTTAAGCAGATGTCAGAGACAATGCAGATCTTCCAGTATCATGGGCCTCGGTGCCAAGACCCATCCCACATGCTCAATAGAAAGCCAAGTTTACATTTAGACCCCAAAATTAGTGATCTGTCTGAGCAAGAAGAAAGTTTAAGTCATTCACTGGTTTTGGGCTGTGCACAGGGACTGTGCCAAAGAGCCACAGTGTGGAGACCAGCAGGGCATAGTTCTCCCATCTTGGTCTTGGTACATTCCCCAAAGCCATGGGCAAGACAGTCTAAAACTCCCATCGACTTGAGTTGATGGCCTGATCAAACGAGGCTCAGATCGAACCTGAGAAAGCTAGAAGCATATTTAGGTTTGTATATATTTATATATATTCCCAATCTGCGCATGTTTGTACCCTTGGCAGTGTCAAGGCGTATTTAATGTTTGTTGAGAAACCTGAACTATGACCTTTAGTGTCTGTAATCACCTCCCTAAGGAACGGACTTTTACTTGATTGACTTACAGGTAGTCAAATGCACACCTTTCTGGCCCATTCGAGAGGATGGTCAGGTGAAGTAAAGGTGATTGAAAATTCACTTTTCCATATGCTCAGTCAAAGAGCTTGATGTCTACCAGGTCATTAATGAGAGTCACATCAGGGCCCCTGCCTTGCACATGGTTGCTGTTGTGAGACAGCATTACTCCCACTGACATGCAGTGTTCAGCTCACTCCTCTTTCTTCTGGTTCAAAAATGTGCAGGTTCCCTTGCACATAGGATAAACTGCCATGGGCCCTGTACTAAAACCTGTAGACACTGCATGGCAAAGTGGCTAGCTGGTACTAGAGGAGGTGGCCTGACAGCCCACGCACGCTCACAACAAGGTCCTCCCTGCAGTGGGGCAGGTGATGGAGGGGAGGCGTGCAGAACTACAGCACAAGGAGAAGCCGCGTTAGTAATACGCGGGCGAGAACATGCAAGTCCCAGTGCACCACTTTGAGATGCATCCTTACATGTCTTCTATCATTTTACTTAAGGTACCATTAATGTGGAATAAAATATATCTCCAAAGTAAAGAATTGCTTCTAAAAAAATACCATGGTTAATGTTTCTATTATTGATCTGCATCCAGCTGTTGTATATACATCTATGGAGCCGCTTGCTGTTTCGGTTGCTGTAGACTGCATCTGCTGTTGGCAAGTTATGAACTCACACACTTTAAGCAGCACTAATTTGAAGTGAATGCCTTATAAATAATCCACACAAACAATCTTTGACATTAATACACATTTAGTGATACTAAACCCAAGCAGATAAAGTTCACAGTGGTTCAAGAAGAAGACCTACATCATTTGTGGCCTTTAAATCCCCTGAGGGCTTTAACAGTAGAGAGAAGCAGAGAGGCCATGTTCTTCATGCCACCTCCAATTACATTTCCTCCCCTGTTTATTTTTCTTCTCCCTCCCCCGGTAAAAATATTCACTCTGATTTTACATGGGGGGAGTGGAAAATGAAGGAACTCTTTAGAAAAGTCTTTTCATGTGTTCTGGAGGCTGGATTGGGCTGGATAACTAAAGGCAGTTAAAATAAACATGAATTTAGGATGATGTATTTAATCAGAGGGTATGGCTTAGGTTATAATTACATTGCTCAGGCACATAATTGATGGGTCTAAAAAATACAGGTGTACAGTACTGACTGAAAGACCTCTGTGGAGTACAAAGAGCATGGTGATTCTTGAGATCGAGGCCTCAAGTGTTCTATGTTTTCATTTGAACAGCTGTGTAAAGTGTTTGCGATGCAACCAGTCCTCCTCCCCCCTTCCAAACTGACTAACTTTGGGGTTTTGCTGTAAATTCAAAAAGTTCAGACCTTGCTTACCAATTAGGTCACAAGTCTTTGAGAGAGTGTCAGTTAGGTTATGGTTTTGCATCAAATTCATTATTTTGGAGAGTTTTCATGCAAAACCACATGATAAATGTGTGTAAATATATACATATATATATATTTGTGTATGTGTATATATATGGATATATATGTATGTATTTTAACTCACATGAGAGTTGAGAATTTGGGTTTATTTGGACATAAGGCTCAGAGCAGAATATGGGACATACAGTCGCACATGGATTGAAACAGAAGTCAATCTTTGTGAAACAAAACTGCTTATTTGCATGTACCTCTGCTTATTTGGTTGCTTCTGCCTGTCCCTCAGAAACTAGCAAAGCTGCTCATATTTGCAGAGTAAAGGAGCATTATCCACTTTTGGAGACTTCATCCCATTGTACTCAGTGGCACTTTTGCTGTTGACCTCAATGATAGAGCTGAGAGAATTTGCAATGAATAATTAATCTGATTAATTTAGCCTACTTTTCTGCCTGCGGAATATCTGAGGGCAGATTGCACTGTCTTCAAACATATTTATTTGAAATTACTTAACACACTTCCTTAGACCGTGAATTTGCCAGGACTGATTCTCTGGGAGTATTGGTACTAAGCAGCATCCTTGGCAGTCTTTGCCCCCCACACGAGTGCTCCGAGAGCAGCTCACCATGGAGGGAGGTGTTAGTGATGTGAGGTACTATTTGGGTAGGATGGCAAATATGGTCCTGTGCAAACTATGCTTGGCCAGGCAAAGTGCGTCTTGTTGGTTGTGTTGGTTGGCTGCATTTTCAGAAATTTCACACAAAATTAAATTATATTTGTGTTTCTGAACTTCAAAGTGCAGACAAGTCAAACTTTCCAGTCAGATGTTTAGAGACTGGAGTTAGGCTTCAGTCTCGTCTGGAGGGAGTCTTCTTTCATTTCTCGTCTTTGCTTCTCTCTCTTTCTCTGTTTTCCATTTTTCTTTATTTTGCAAGCACTGAAAATTACTTTTGCTTAGTGTGCCTCTGTTTTATCAATGGTTATTCCTTGTCACAGCTTTATTATATTGTCTGAGTTGGGTTCTTTACATTGTCCGAGAAAATGCATAGTAGGGTTGGCCACTTTCCCCTTATTGGCCAAATTGAGATTTTCTCAGCTGTCAGTGCTGTGGAAGGATGTGGGAAATCTTCTTTATTTGCATGACTTGTTTGGTAAACATCTTCCTTAAGCTGGTTTATTCACCTGGCTATTTCCATTCTCAATCATTTCCCTGTTTTTGCCTTTTCTTTCCATCACGTCCAAATCTTCTTATAGCCTGGTGTTTCTTGTTATAACCACTCCTCAGCAAGAGTCAGGGTGGCTGGGCGCAAAGCAGTGGGGGGATCTTTCATGGCCTAACTGGCTTGATGTGTCCTGCGTGACCTTTGCACCCTGGAGTGTGTTTGAAAATGTTGCTGCCCCACCAGCTGGGACTGCTGTATGAAAGCTGCAAGAAATGCAGCCTCCCTCCTGACCCCAATTCCTTTTCTAACCTCTCTCTGCTTTCTATTTCCCTCTGCCAACAAACGGAAGAGACATCACCACTCACTCTTGGGTTTTCCACCAGAGCCCAGTCCACCTCATTTTCCTACAGTCCTGCCTGTTTGCTCCCTTCTCCAGAAGTCCTTTATTCTCTCTCTATATACACCAAACTTTCTTTTTTTTATTAATGGGTTTAGTAGCTAGCGAAGGAGGTGACTGATGTCTAAGTGGAAACTTTCTGAATACGGACCTGCAGAATCACTGCATGGCTGAGTGCTCCTGCTGTCCTCAGCACAGGTTTGGTTGCACTCCTACTTCTACTGTACCCATGCCACCCCTGTAGGTCAGCACCCCCTTGCTCAGTCTCTTCTCTGCTCCTTGTGATACACATATACACACACACGCACATCTAAAAGGTGTTAATTAGGGGATAAAAATGCCTGAGGAAGGTTTGTCTTGTAGGGTTGTTGATCAGCTTTGGGCTGGTACGTGACAGGAGCAGAGGAGCTGCGTTTGCCCTGGTTCTAGGAGGGGTTTCCAGCAAAGAGGTGGTACCCAGCTACATGCTAGCAGTAGTGTCCCAGTAGCATCCTCTGCCTAGACCTTTCCAATGGCAACTTAAATGGCCCTGAAAGTGGGTTTAGGGGAAACAGCAGCCTGGTATTGAGGTTCTGCTCAATGATTTCCCATTTCTCTGATTCCCCTCCAACCTCATGCCTTGAAAATGTTCATTCCAGCTCTTCATGACAAAAAAGGGAAAGAATGAGACTCTGTGTTTATGATCCTAATCTGCAATAAGGCTTGAAGGAGAAGGGGGACACCAAGTTTTTGTGGGGACTGGTGGTAAATGCAGACCTGAACATGTTTTGTGCACCTCATGGTCATATATAGGTAAAGGGTGGGAGGCACACACTTAGCCCTGATGGCAAAGGTGCCTGATTTCCTGCTGTGTTTGCCCTGTTGCAGGCAGAACTGGGCATTCCCAGCTCCATAGATTTGCACCATTTGAAAAGTCAAGCGCATCTCCGTGGAGCTGGAGACTGTTGCACACAACTATTCAAATCTCATTCTCTAAATATCTATATGCCATGGAGATCTTGGAAACTGCAAGCTGGTTTTGCTGTTTTGCCTCTCCAACCCTTGACAAATTAAGAAGATAAAACTTCATCCAAGGCAATTTCATCAGCACCATCTCTCCATCAGCATTTGTAATATCAGTTAAATAAACACGCTGCAAACTCACCTGCTTGTGACTGCCTTTGGAGATAGTCTCTGATGATCAAACTGGTACAACATGAGATCTCAATACCTTTTTGCCTAAGATCCATTGCAAATGGGGGAATTGCGTGATGTAGGACTTTAAGATCATAATATGACTTTAAGATGTACAAATACATAAGATTGCTTGGAATTATACACTTTACATATTTGAATGAGAGAGTTCTGAGAGAATCAAGGAACATTTCAGAGAGATTACAGGGAACACAAGGGAAATTTTTACTTAAAAATTGTATATACAGAGCCGACTTTAGACACCTGCAGAATAACTATTAAAAATTAAATTACTAAGCCTAAACTAACTAAAATGTCCTAATTCCCCTACCTGCTCCAAACCTTGATCAGCCAGTCAAGGTCCCATGGGTACTCAGCCTTCCGGAAGGTGACAGTGTATTTAAAGCACAGTAGTAATTATTCAGGACTCTACATTTAATGATATCTATGGCTGGCCCAGCACTTTGGCTGTGCAGTGCTACGCCAGAGAGTGTATTTCAATCTCCAGACCCAGTCTCTCATTCCCCAAGCTTGCAGATCCAGGCATGTTGCAAGGAGGAATATGCTCAAATGTGGGACAACGTTGGAGGAAGTGCCGTCCTGATACGTTCAGTCTCTTCCACGTTTCCTCAGGCCTCTGTCCTCTCCAAAACCCCATTCCAAATTTGGATTTGAGCCCCACATATGTCTGATGCTCATCTTGCAGACACGCGTTACTAGGCCATAAGGAAACACTGTCTTATTCTCCCCTGTCTGGAGCGAACCATTGTCATTTTCAGTTGCTATTTGCTCAGAAAACAATGGCTTCTGGATAACAAGGGCTGACGTGACCCAGTCTGCAAATACTGTGTTGTGGCAGCCTGGAAGATAATGTGTGTTGCCGCTGAATTCACAAAGGGGAAAAACTTTGAAACATTTTAAAAATGCAGGTGCACAAATTACTCATGCCAGGAGCAGCAGTGGCATTTTGTAATAAAATCTTGTGTTTATTCTCCACTGTTGAATACACATACCTTACAGTTCCCAAGAGAGCATCGTCCTGTGCTATCCAATGAACAATTTACAGATGGATTAAATACATGTGCAAAATGAAATAAAACTTGCAGATTTATAACGGGCATAGGTTATCCTTGCAGTCAGCACAAAATTCCCATTTATATGAATGGGCAGTTGGTTCATTTTAGAGTGTCAGGTTTTTCCTTATTTTTCCTTTGTGTCAAATTTTAGGCTATTCTTCTAAAATATTTGAATATTAAGAATACTGCTGGGTTCTCAGTACAAAGCTACATCCAAATAATCAGAAAGCACTAACCACAATACAGAGCTTTTAAGCATTTTCTACTTTGATTGCTTGGCCTTACAGAAATTTGCTTTGCTTGATACCAATAGCATATCTAGAGTAGAGAAGAAGGTGGCCAAGAGTCTAATGATGATTTGAGGAAGGTCTTTACTGAATGAATGCTGACTTTGTGGACTTCAGCAGTAATTATATAAATAATAATAATATGGGTTGCTGCAAACTCCTCTATTGATCTGAAAATTTCAGTCCCTCTTATGTGACAGTTATTGTCTAGACTCTACAAATTATTTTGAAGAATATTTTTTCAATACAAATCATTTGCTCAAAACTCTTCTTGGAAAATAGGCAGGTCAGGCTGCCTCATCCTTTTGCAGCAGCTCCTCTGTATCAACCTTTAGCCATTCTTCCTTTTCATTTGAAGCAACTCCTGATCATAACAATCAGTATCTGCACCAGTTCTCTTTGCCTTTCCTTCCTCATTCGTTTCCCCAGCCTCTCACTGAAAAGCATAGCATTTAGCAGAGTGGAGAGAACACAAATGTCCCAGGTTTTAGGTCCATGAGAATTTTGCTTAAGTAAGACATGGTCCCTGGAGCCAGTGGAGGTACATTTGCACTGTTAGAAACCATAGGGCTCTTCTGTGAGGGGAAAAAAAAACCACTAAAAGGGAAACAAAAACATACCCTCCACTGTATTATGAATATTTCTCTCCCTTACTTTCTGCTGCTGCTAACATCAAGCAATGGCAAGTGTAGATTGATCAGTCATTGTAAGCAGCATGCTGGGCTGATGGATCAGCAGTGGCATCTGTGCAGCTGTGCAAGTCTAGTATCAAGGTGTGTCAGCCTGTCTCTGTTACCTCGCTGCCCATCCAAGCCATCTTTTGTTTCTATTGTTGTAGTTCCATCAATCAGACACGAGAAAAAGAGGAATTGCAATATTCTTCATTAGAAGCCTGTCTGTCTCACTTACTCCCCCCCAGCCCTTGGCAGCCACCAGCTCCCCCCAGCTGGAATGGGCTTTGTTTTGCCTTCATGAGGCCGTTTGCATTTTGTTCTGAAGCAAGCTTTCTTTCACCCGGTTCATTTTGGGGGAGCGAGAGAGGGGATTATATTTGGAGGCCTTGATTCTCTTCTCTCACCTGGTTTACAAATGCATAGCACCATTGGCATTATTCCTAATGATACTTAACCTCTGGAGAGATCCAGGACCTTAATGCCACTGAAGAGTGTCAGCTGTGTCTTTTTCCGGTGCTGTTTTTTGTAGAGATGTCAGGAGTCACAAGCTGGCATGCTTGGGAACAGAGAAATTCAGGTGACTGACAACATTGAGCAGAAATCCACCCGTGCCCCTGGAGAGCCAGTATACCCGACAGACTGGCAGACGGGTAAGCACTGCTGCTCAGTGAGGAAAATGCCAACACAAGGTGAGACATAAGTAGACACAGACTGCAACACAGATAAATCAGAGACAAGCTCTTTGCAGAATTTTTTCTTTCACGTGTATTTTGATTGTAGCAACATTTCATTTGTAGCATGAATTGATGTTTTTGTCTATTGGTTTCTTTCAAAGGTGTGCTTTGACAGTAGGAGGATACTTGGTGCAAGCTTCTGTCTTTGTTAATACAGGAGAATGTGTAGTTGATCGGTCCTATTAGGCATATCAATTTATAACGCTTCTCACAAACTTTCCATCTTAGAAATCAGACAACACTTATTTAAAGAAGAAAAGAGGCAAAGGAACTCAACTAATGTAAAATATTCCAAGCTTCTTTCATCTAAAATCAAATCCACCAATACATTGGCTCTGCCCTGGACAGGCACCAGAGAAAAATGAGTTTGCTAAGGCCTGAACGAAAGCCCCTGTGTTCTTCCATTTCCAGTGTATGAGGTGATGGATAGACAAAATAAATTATCACCAGGACAAAAAGATAATACAAGGTCTCCAGGACTGAACAACCAGTGACTACCTGCTTGGAGCTGCTGGGCACATGCTCCACTGTAATTTCACTTTTCTTTTTGCCTGTAAGTTCATTTTTAGCATTAGTTTTGAATTTACAGGGGGAATAGTCCTATAACAACTAAGAAATCCGTTGCATTGTGATTTGGTGGATGCTGCGCACATCTAGTTCCCATTGACATTAGTACTGAGGAGGGACAGCAGTCTGTGGAAACAGGTCCAAGATGGTTCTTTAGGAATAGGTTGTTCATCTGTAACCAAAACAAAAGTTCACCCAATGTAGAGCTGCTGGCCACTCTAGTCGATGCAGAACATACAGATTCTTGGTTTTCTCGATGTTCTCCCTTACGTGGCTTTATAGACATTTACTGAGCTACTTAGTGGAAGAAAAACTTGGCCTTTAAACTTTTCTTGGGATTTAACTTGGTATGGTGTATTTTTTCTCATGAGTTTTAGACAACTCTGCTCTAAGTCGTCATTGTGATTATTTATTTATTTTGGTCAGATATGTATTTATACACTTAAAAGTAATTGATTTAATGATGTATTAGGTAGAAGTATGTGTAATATTTGCAATATGTGTCATATTTTTAATGACCTAGTTTTTATGGAGCTGATATAATTGTGATGTTCAATGATACTTGTAAATGGAGAGGAAAAAAGCATAGTCTCTCATCATTTTCCTTTTCCTTTTATTAAGATCACGTTATACATAGAAATGCTGGATGTTTGAAGAGGGGACAGATGAAGGGTCAGGATGGCAACAGTTGTGTTGACTTTGAAGCACAGTTATGGTGAAACAGCTTGTTCCTCTCCTTTGGGAAAGGTCACAGAAATTGCTGGTGGTTGGTGCCTCTGATATGCTGTGAGATGTAGTGCACGTTGCTATCTACAGATGAGCACATCATGCAGCGTAAAAGCACTCTGGAGTCCAACCTCATGGAATATGTGCCCTTTGCCCCAAAAGTGCCCTTGTTTCTTCCAATTAGACTGCTGTTTGGTTACATTTCAGTCTTCAGCCCTGCAAATTTATCAGTATCCCAAACTGTCTGAAGTTAGAGAGGAAGTTTGGCCATATCATGCCTTGCATTAGATTATTCAGACAATGGAGTGAGAGGCACAAGGAAATTCCACCTGTGATTGCTTCACGAAATCAAATGCTTTGTATGATCAAGTGATTAAAGTACTGAATCAGAGCTAGTTATTATTAACACCGTGGTTATGCCATAAAATAAGAGACACCACACAATTATAAAATAGCTTTAGGAACAAAATGTTATCCTACCTTAGTATTAATAATCAGTTATACGTTCTTGCAGTACTGTAAAATTGTACGTTCTGACCATACCTTTATTTCTGAATGGTTATAACGTTTGGGGGAAAAAAATCTTTCTGATCCATTGTGCCCTAAGGACATCAGGGTCACAGCACTGATTATAGAGATAACCTTTTTGTTCTGCCGCATTCATTACATGAATTGACAGCTTATTAATTGCAATGACTTCTCCCTTGAATTAATTTATTTTGTCATTCTTTATTTCAAAAGTAATTGACACACACAATTTCTGATGCCTTGGTTGTAATTTCTGTTCTTTACTTGTGCATCTAATGCTTGCAACACCAGATCTGCTTTCACATTTCTACTTGTTTAGGATGAACGTGAATGTGTTTTACCAACAGACAGGGAAAGTGGCCAGGATTAGAGACAATTACAGATGAAGTGTGTGGCAAATAGCCACCAACCATGGTTCAAAAGGTTTCTTTTTAGTCCCCACAGTGTATCATCCCTGTCAACACAGGCTGCAATTGTGGCTGTGGCCCCTAAATGCTACCAATTGGAGAAGTATGCAGCCTTCAACAAAATCAAGCCTCCTCAGGCCCATTTCTTGACTTGTTCCCACCCTAGCATACACGGTCATTTGGGGATCTCTTCAAAATAAGCAAGGGGCAGCTACAAGCTCTCCAGCCCAGTTCCCACAAGATTCATCTGGCCAGTCTTCCATTTCCATAGCTAGGGAAACACCTGCCTGCATACTTACTGACTTTATCAACAGGTATTATGAATAAATTCACCTGGTAAGTGCTTTCAGTTCAGCCTAACGCCCCCATGCCGTAGCCTCCTCTGCGCTTTTGTTTCATCATGTTGCTTTCGGTGGGAGTTTTTCACAGACAGGTATTTTGGAGGGCTCAGAGGACTAAAGCCCTCCCAGGAACACTGTTTACTGTGTCACATTCCTCTGCAAACCCTGACAGGGAGACCTTGCACCGCTGTACAGCACTCACCAAGAGCACTGTGGCTGCATTTGCTACTGAAAGACCAAGTTCATGTTCAGCTGCTCAATGGATATGTGCAGCTTTTTATGCAACTCTTCTTGAAGGCCAGTTGGGACTTGAAACTTGCTTCACTTATAACTCCTCAGCATAAAATGTATACTTTTATTACAGATTTAACCAGTGTCTGGCCTAGTATGGCCCTGCACCATGAGTGTTGCCTTTAGGGACTATCAAAATACACATCAATGCACTAAAAAACAGAACCACACAGTTGATTTTAGGAGTAGGACAGAGTGGGGGGTGTCTAGGTCAGCAGACTTTCTGGCAAGATAGGGGACAATGGAGGGCAAGACTATAGGTGTTATCTTCTGCCTACTTTGCCTGAGCAACCAAATTGGAAAGTGAGGGTCCTTGCTGCTGCTGTCAGCAGCGGTAGAAGGGCTGGGGCATGGGTCAGCCCTGCTTCTTGGCAGAGAGACTTTTCCCAGGAACAGCAGTCTCCCTTCCTACCACAGAGCTCTTCAGTGCAAACAGACGCAATGTCCCATACACAATTATTCTCACTTTTATGAGAACTTTTTCCACCCATGTCTCCAATTTTTCCTCAGATCCCACCAGTGGAGCAGAGGAGGTCAGTGCTCTACCAGCCTCTCCTCTCCAGAAAAGCTTCTAGCTCCACGGAAAGGTCTGTGAGTCAGAGGGCTCAAGCAATAATCCTGGCACTTGGGAATGGGCAGATTTTCCCCTCACTCACGGTTGCTGTAGAGGCAACCCAGGCACCTTCTGCCGAGACAGCCCTGTGTGAGGTGCCTGGCAGTTTTCTGGCATGGTCTTCATGAAGCTGAGATGATGGGCAGTCAGTCCAGCCAGAAAGGACAGAACCAGCAAGGACTGTCACTAAATTCAGAGAATAAGAGCTGGTGTGAAGACTTGACTAGTCAGTGTGGTAAGGCAGCAGGGAAATCAGCCAGTTTCATGAAACAGAGTATCTTCTTGACTAAGTACAGAGTTCACTAATTTCCCTCTGTTAACTCTACCAGTGTCCATAGTGGCTCCTCAGCTTTTAGCTCCAATACGTGATCCAGGAGAAAACAAATGGATAAAAATTCCCTTCTTTACCATCAAAATTCAGAGTCAATCTTCAAATCTACTAGTCTTTTTCCAAAGACCTTTTTCTTGAAACCGATAAGTATTCATCCCCTCTCTTCGAGCACCTTTCTTCATGAATAACCACTTACCATGGGAATTCCCGGTGGGGCTAATCATTCTGCTTACAGAAGGGAACTTGCCCTAGATGCTTTGTGGATAGCCAGCCCTTTATACCTGTGAGAGAAATGCAGCTTCAACTCTGAGATGACTGTCCCTCCCTCTCATCAGCTCCACTCACACATGCGCCCCTCCTCATATTAGTGTATTCTGTATTTTTTTCCTTTTAGATTATCTTCTCCTTGAGGCAGGGGTTGCGTCTTGGTGTGTTTCTGTGAAGTTCATATAATCAGATAGCTCTGATCTTGACTGGAGCCTCTTGGCACTGCTGTAATATAAATATTATATAACAGTTGAGGAGATACCACGTCCTGACTTTTGGGAACTCTTTCCCTGCCCCCCACTTGGTATCTTACTCCCTTTGTTCTCAGAGGCAGTTGCTACTGCATTTTATACATACAAACACATGTGCAGAAAGAGCAAGACATAGGCGTTTTGCCTTGATTTTTTAGAAGAGTTGTTTCAATCTGTTACGTGTGGCCCAGGGCGATATGAATTAGTGGACAATGTGTGGATGAAAGAGTGAAGGGGTATGATAAATGCCACTGATCAGTGTCTAACTGTAGCTTATGTTATATATAATTATACCGCATCCAAAAACAACCATTAAAAGAACATTAAGGTTGCAAAGCAAGCACTGAAGAGTCAGGAAATGAAAGAATTAAGTTTGTCTTCATCCAGTGCTCGTGAGAATTTGCACTATGAAGTAAAACAGGGAATCTGAGGGGACAGAAAAAGGAAGTTCTCTTATTTCAGATTTGACCTTTTTTAACAGTTCCAAGAATGTTGTAGTCTTACCATTTCTGCCCCCAGCCACAGTGACAGCCACAAGACAGTTCTCCTGCCATATCTGTTGCTTCCCACCTCCAAGTAGCCAGGCATTGGTTTCTCCTTTAAAACTGGGAAAACGCACCAACTTAGATTCCTTCCATCCAGCTCCATCCACATGTGGTTCTTGTTACCCACAATGCCTGTAAAAAGCATTTGCTCTTTCTCCAGCGGTTCATGTTTCCTCCCTTTCCCTGCCTTTCTTCAGAAACCACTCTCTTCATTAGTTTCTTTCCTCTGTAAATACTCAACTAGAAGTGAAAGTGCGTAGGCACAGGATCCATGGCTGTTATTGCCTGGCAGTTACTTCTGAAGACCGGCTGCAGTGGTCAGTCAAGTAAACCCTGCTGCAAGGCAGGGAAAGTGAGGAACACAAAGTAGCACTGAGAAATAGCTACGATGCTCTGTGGTGGAAATCAAGACACTCGGAGACCTGAATTTCCAAGCAAAGAAACCACAGGAGAGCCGATGAGCAGAGCCAGAACTGGACCTGTACACAAAGATGGCTGTGGGGTGTAAATGTGAGAATGGGAATGTAACACTGCCCTACTGTCCTACTGTGAAAAAATATTGAGGAGAGGGATGTTACGGAAAATAACAACTGAAACACTGGAACAAATGACCCATATCAGGTGGGAGAAGAAGCAGAAAAGGAAACAGACACCTACAAGCTCGGCCCCAAGTTGGGCACTTTTAATGCTAATTTTAAAAGACATAATAAAGAAGACATTATTGAGAGAAATATTTCCATCTAATGGACTTAAAGAAATATCTCCGACTAGTAAAGACTCAGGGAAAGCGTAGAAAAGAAACGCACCCAAAACATGGGACAGGTACACAGGCTCGTGCCAAAGGATCTCGGGAGTCGAGGCAGGGCAGGTTTCTCTCAACCAAGGAGAGATTCTATCAAGAGACCAACCTCCCAATAGTGCCTTTTCTCTGGTAGCAATGAGAGTGGTATCTTTTCCATAAACACCCAGGGTAAGTTCACCGTGAAGATTTTGGAGTTGTAGCTGTCTTTCCTCCAGTGCCTTAGCTTTTCCTGCCGTGTGAAGAACCTCTTTGTGGTAATGTAGACTTAATGCTCTTCAGCTCATGTAAAGTTAAGGACACATTTGCCTTCCAACTGATAGTCCAATGGTCTAATGCAACACTATCTCCTGCTCCTAGGAAGTGTTCATTTGACTAAGTCACTATCTGCTTCCTCCTGTTGTACTGCAAATATCGTCCTGCTGCCTGCAAAGCTGGCAAACTGACATAATTTCAAGGGATTTCTTGCACCTTCTCCCACCCGCTGGCTTTTAGTTGGGCATGTGCTGTTAGCCCAGCATGGGCAACATCCTGTACTGCTTTGCTGGACTTTTCTGACCTCCAGTTTCAGTTTTATAGTAATTTTGAGTTTCTTTGTATCCTGTCTAGTTTGCCATAGGAAAGTCCATCCTCTATAAGCTGTGCTGTGATGCATTCTAATGTTTTCTTAAAGGATTAATTTGAAATCTGACAGTAATCACCTCCAGGTTGTTTTGATCACAGTCACAGTCTTATCAGGTCTCAGGTAGCCTCCAGAACTGTAAGACCTAGTCTTCAGCCTGAGCCCAGCCACAAACACCCCTGTGATTTTTTTCCTTCCTTTTCATTTTGTTTAATAACATTCCTCTCCTGTGTTTCATTCTTACGTGAAGTACAGAAACTCCTCAAATTTCTAAAATACAGCTTCACAATCAGCCTTTGCTCTCTAATTTAATGGCAGTCTGGCAGACACACCAGTTACTGCTAGAAATAAGGCTGCCTTGTGATTACCCCCACCACTTGCAGACACAGAAAGAAGCACTCTTCAAACCTTCTCCAGTTGTACTCAATATTCCCAAAGCATTTTAACTCTTACAGGACTCGCCACTGCTTTTTTTGTTTGCATGGAGGTTATTTTCCTTGTTGCTTTTGATTCTTGGTGCTGTATGGCATTGGGTGGCCACTCTGGGTCTGCCCATACCACACTGTCAACGGCTGTGAAACAGGCACTTTATGAGACACAGGGTAGGTTACAAAGAGGAGAGCTGTTTCAGTGCTTTCCGTTTAGCTCAGGTACAAGGTGGACATACCCTTGCTGATAAGGCTCTTGTGTTGTTTGTTGTTTGACCCCAGATGGCTGCATATAGCCATAAAGCCTTCCACAATGCCCCATCTGGATTTCCTCATAGGGGAAGCTCAGCTTCTCCAAGGCTTAGTCTTCTGCAGCACACAGCATACTGCAAATACTCGGAGGTTTCAGCAGCAAAGGTTCTTCTAAACACAACACAGGTTGTTTTTACTTTAAGTGCTGACTTTAAACAGTATATAATTTAGCCAAAATCGGACAGATTTATGTGGGGCACAACAAAAGCAACTCTCAGTACCAGTTTTCAGGATTTTATGACCGCCTGTCTTGGAATAACTTCTGGATTCTGTTTTGGATCATAAAGAGTTAGTAAGTGAATGTGGAGCCTGTTCCCATAGCCTTTCTGAACTACCTGTCTGTGATTAATTATGGACAACTCTGAACGATTGTACCTCTCCGCCAACCTCCATGTTTGCACAGTGACTAACATGGTGATGTCAGATCTCACTAATGTATTTGCCAATTAGGAAGATTTAGTGTGGTGACTGAGGACAGCAGAGCATTGGTGGCAAATCTGTAATTGTCCAAGTCAAATATCTGACAACTGGGCGTTAGAAAAAGTGCTTTAGGTTTTACCCCCATGTGGGTCTGACTGTGCATCTTTCTGCAACACTTCAGTTTGTATCACATCAGGACACATCAGTCACATCTTATTATGTCACGGTGAATCACTTTCTGGCTTACCATAATACTTAATCAACAAATCCAGTGCCATGTGCCACACTCCAAAGCATCAGTCAAGCAAATGCAATCAAGGAAATGTCTTGATTTTCTTCGAATGCACACAATGGACTGCCAGTATTGGTGGCACCTCAAAGCTCCACCAAGACAAGCATCCCGTTATACAAGACCCCTATAAATGCTGCAGGAGGCAATCTCTCCCTCAACAAGCTTGCAAACAGGAAGCAAATCAATTTGACCGTGCACACACACACATACACATCAGCACAGAACAGACCTCAGCCAACCTGACAGGCTCACGAATGCCCAGTCCACCAAACCAGGCTGAGATATGTGCACCACTGCTGGTGTGTGAAATACTTCAAATGATACTTGGAGGCGGCAGGCTTCAGCTGCCTATGTCAAGGCAGTAACCCTGTAGCTTGTGTAATTGCCTCTGTACAGGAGTTCATGTTCAGCCGTACCTCCCTCTGTGAAAAAGTTGAGCTGCAGGATAAGAGCTTTCACACAACCAGCTGCTGCCAAGCAGCAGATTAGCAGATAGGCAGTTGACTGGTAGTAACTTCGTCAGCTCCCAGAGTCTTGCTGCATGTCGGGGGCAAATGGCTAAAGTGTCAAGGCAGGTGCACGAGGGGCAGAGGTAGATGGCTAAGACATAAAGTTGAATCGGCTGTGGGAATAGGTGCAGTATGGCCCTAGGTCACTGGCTTCAGAGAGCAGTGGTGGGAAGAGGATGAAGGAGGTAATACTGTAACCCCAGTCTGAGGGACTATTATGTTCAGTAGAAAGGGAATAGAGGCTTCCACAAGCCTGTGCATGGCTCAGCCTTGTACTGCCGCTACCCACACACACGTGAAAGGATGAGAACTGCAATCTCCTTGAGTTCAGGATGATGCCAGGTTACCCATACAAGCACCATACACTGCAAGCCATCAGCAAGCTGTCTGATTCTCCAGCATGGATAAAAACAACAGCATCCCAGGCTGGCAGGCTGTCAGGAAGCAATGCCAAGTCCAAGAGGCTTAAAAAAGAACCAGCCATATCAAAGCCACTGTGGAAGTTTTACTTCACTGCTTTTTAAAGTTCATGGGTTTATTTCCAGCCAGTGGAAGACAGCTACTGGGTTTCATATTCGGAGAAAACCTAAATCCCAGTAAGAGATTTGGAGTCCAACCTTATTCATTTCTATACTCACATACACGCACTATCACTGTGATGAGAGGCAGTCGTATGCTTTGGCCACTTTATGCCGGCTACACAGACACAAAGAAACTGTCCAGGGAAATAACTTTGACAGAGAGGGGTTTATCTGGCAGCATTTATCTAGTACTGCCTCTGCATTCCCTTTTCAGGACCTCCTCTCCTCCTCCACCCCCAGGATGATGGTGGAGGAAGGGATTAGGGAATAGAGGGAGAAGACCAGAAAGGAACCATCACCAGGGAATACTAAGTCTTCAGCTTTTCTCTGCCTGACAGTAGTCCCTCAGCACTGGGGATGCGAGCTACAACAGCCCTGTGAAAAGGATAAACCGGCCCCTACCAGGACCCAAAAGCAGAAAAATAAACTGACAACACCCAGCACTTCTGTGACATTCCTGAGCTGTACAAATCACTTGCCCAAGTCCTCACATATTGCCTCCCTCCTCCCAGCTATGCCGCACCACCGCAGCAAATCCACAGCGCTTGGACAGCTGGTGATGGCTGGAATTTGGCCCGATACGTGGATATTATTTGGGGGGTTTGTTGCACTTTTATGTCGACTCACTGCATACAATGGGCCAATGTTGCCATCACCAAATAACTGTCACAGAACTTTTTTTTTTTTACTATTATTGTATTTATTCCTTTCTTCCCCTGCCACCCTGTAACAAAGAAAGGAAAATCCAGAACAGGACATGTGTTATTTAATATCTGTGTCAATGTCAGAATGCAGGCATGCTTTTATTCTTTTGCCTTTTGCAATGAATGTGTGATACCTGATATATTAGGTATTAATAAAGCAGACTGCTTTATGCTGTTTATATTGGTAATATGATTCTGGATCTTATCCCCAGCTGAGAGGAGCAGGAATGTAGATTTTTCCTTGTACATTATTGCCCAGCCATGGCTAATCAAGTATACAATAGATTCTGATTTTTGTGTATTGTTTTATTTTTGATTGACTTTAATTAGAACCAGCTCTCTATATAATAAGTAGATATATAAAATGTGGAAGGGAGGGAGCAATGGCTAAAAGGCATAGAGAATGAGACAAAATAAAATCCAATAAAGAACCCAACAGTATGGTGTAACCTTGCACTTCACCAACAATTTTATACCCATAATTGCCAGGACCAATCCCACCCATGCCTACAGCAGTGATCTGTCCCAGAGGCATCAGTACCACCCAGGGCCGAAGATCCCCATCTGCATTAACCAAGGGGTTAACGGGGAATTGCAAAGAAGGGGAATTGCAAAAGCGTGATAGCATAGTGGTAAGCATTGTTTTCTCTTGACTGTGGGTAAACAGTGAAATTTGGAGACCTGAACTAGTTCAGATAAAATAAGTCTCTCTTGCAGCTCTGACACACAACTTGAAATTACACATAAGAAGTTGCATGCATCCCTTTGTCTTTCCTTATACACACACTTCCCAGTTTCTCACAAGTTTTCTTCTGGATTATATTCAAAGTCCTGCTACGACTATTGTCAGTGACAAAACTCAGATGTCATCAGGTACCTTCCCAGTGAGAGAAAATCCTCTTTGTTCAAATGTCCAGTTCTTCTCAAGGAATGGCTAATACTTCCATTAATTCAGTCAGCACTGACCTTAATTTGCTTGCTCCTGGACAGGAGATCCGATCACATAAACCACTCACACAAACTCCTGGGTTTATCCTGCTGAGGAAAATAGTGGCTGGCCTGCCTAGTATCACAGTACTTGATGCCTGTTCTGCAGGGCTTTTTGCATAACATCTGGGGAGCGCCTACTTCTAAGGAAGTTTGAAAATGGTCCCTTTCATCAGCATCAGATCCCATTGTATTCAATGAGAGCTGCAGGTGTTCTGTACCACTTGGGGCCAGGCCCTTCATCATAATAAAAAGGCCAGATTTGAGCTGGAAGCTCTGTCATTAAAACTGCCTGTAGTGTATTAGTAATCTGCTGAACCTCCTAGAGGCCCAGAGAAACCTTCTGCTGCGTTACTTTAACTCTTTGTGATTATCAGAACAGTGAGGATTTAAGAAGGGGCACATTAAATTCCTGTCACATCCCTTCTCCGAGTTACCCAAAGACTAATAGACCCAACAAAACCTTTCTTGGGAGCACAAAGTAAAAGGAGCTCTCTCTGTATGAGATAACATTGACTGTCAGAAGTGCCCACAACGTTGTTTAAGATGACTGACAGCCTCTTCCTCCATTTTATTTACAGCTATTTTAATATATCAAACACCTTATGTTGCAAGACTATCCGAACCAGTTTCTAGTGCCTCTGATCTGCACACCGAATCCATTTCTTGCTACTGTCTTCCCAAGAAGCGAGCACCATTTCATGCAAGGGATTTAGCACAGGTTGTGGGGACACTTCTGCTCCAGCCGTGGGAAACGTGCTCAAGGGGAGGTTGCAATCCTGAAGGCACCTTGATGGCTTATGTTCTTACTGGATAACATCAGGGTGGAAACACCGGGACAGACACGGGAAGGGAGCAGTGACTGCATTGGAGACTCACTCTGGCAGGTTCCCCTGGTGGGTAGATGTGCTGATAGGCACCACACGGGTCATCTGCTACCAGGGCAGTGATGTGGAAACACGTGAAGCCAGGGCACAACACGGTCCTGCACTGCTGGCCTAAGAGCCGCTGTCAACTGGCATAGATCAGAGTGGTATGTTGGCGTTGTGGGATCAGCTGGAGGGATATACAGGAGGAAAAAGAGGGACTGGGTTACTCAGGGAAGGCTGAATGCAATAAAGAGTCTGGCTCTTCACGTTGTATTCATTAAAAGCAAATTATTGGATCAGAATGGCTGTTCAGATTGGTTCAGTTAAATATTAGGATATGACCCAAATCTTCTATCCAAGTGAACATATGCATACACTTTTCTGAAGCTTAAAAGATTTAGTCAGTCAAGATTTAAGAAAGGGGAGAGGTTTGCTTTCCTGGGGTAGGTAGTTGTTTATTTTATATTTAAATTTTCACATAAGTCTGTGCTTGTTGAAGTCAGCAAAGACCAGAAATTGTAAGCCGACAGATCTGCGTAGTGTCTTGGATAATCTTAAGATGAGGTTTGGAAAACCTTCTGAAGAAACTTCCAAGTATCTATAGCCAAACTTCCTAATATTTGCCAATCTCTGCTATTGGAATATTTCTCCCTGTTAAAAGCCGTGACTTGCACAACTCAGGTCCACAGAGAGATTTTCATTCTTTTTTCTTTTCCTTTTGCATCTCATGAGATTCTGCATGTAATTTTGTTATGAGCCAGAGGCCACATTACTGTGAGCTTCAAGAAACAATTAGGGTTGTGGTCACAGCAACTTGCAGAGTGTGTGATGAATTAATAGCATCATGTTATAACTTGATAATGATGCCATGTCACAAGTTTAGCATAGCATATCATGTAATTTCTCTTACACTAAAAATGGACCTGAAACAAACCCCAAAACAATCCCAACCTCTGAGATTTGGCTCCCAGTCCAACTCTTTGCAAAGCCAATTACTCTGTAACAGACTCTGCCAAAATCCCAGATCAGAAGCCTATCTATTTTGGGATCATATCCATCCAGATCCAAAACTTGTCGAAATGGGACCTTGTCTTTGTTTCCAGGAGCTCGGCAGTGTGAAGCTGCTAGCACTGACCTGCTGTTCATTCGCTGCAGGTAAGGGATGTGCAGCACTCTCTTTTGTTGGGTCTTTGCCTCTGGTGGCTGGTGGTGCAAAAGCACTCACCTTTGTGGTGAGTCTGACTGATGCTCCCACCCACAGGTCTGACAAAAATGAGTTATAATGCAAGTTCTGCATGTTTGCACACTACTGGTTATAGTCCTTTAAAGGATGGGAGAAGGTTTTAAGCTCAGGGTCTGGACTGCTCGTGGTTGGAGGCTTGAATAGGCTGTCCCACTACAACAAGCACCACTGCTCATTCTGCCAACTAATCTTATTTAGCTTTACTGGCAGAGCAGCTGCTTTTACATCCAAGAGCTGTCAGTCCAAGATGAAGGAGGACAGACTTATGTAGTCAAGACGTTAGGGCATCCAAAAAATATAATATCACCACACATGAAAATACAGCTCTTTTTTTGTGGTTATCATCTTTGGCATTAGAGCATAGTTTTTTTCCCTTCACCCTTATGACTACAACTGAAAACTATTCTAAATGAACTTTTCAGGAATTTCTTCTCTTTATCTCATGACTTCAGCTCCTGCAGAAAGTCTTGGAACCAGGTGGTTAAACCAATACTCCCTGCTTCTGCTCAGGTCTCAGAGGTTATTACCTGGTTTAGAAACCATGTAGCTCTGTTACCACTTTGTAACTCAATGAGCTTTCACTGGAGATTCAGCCAGGCTGGAAAGAGCACCCCGGCTGGCACTACCAAGAGAGGAAGGAACAATTTCAGAGAGTGGGACATGGGAGCACATTCTTCTCTTGTCCATGTTCTATTTTCTTCTCCTTAAAAATGCAGGAAAAGGGATCGTAAGAACTGGGGGTAGTTTTGCATTGCAATGCACCTGACCTCTGGGGAAGGCTGGGTCTTGAAGAGGACTGCGGTGTCTCCCACAGCAATGCCCCACTCAGGACCCCAGCACTTTGTCTCCCTGACCTCTCTCCTGCTGTCTTGTGGTCTGCCTGGCAGCGCCAGTATTTCAGTGTTAGTCCTCGGTTTGGACTTTGTTTGTTAAGATGTATGTCCATTTCCAAACACATTGACAGAAGACATGGATTACAAACATTATGATGCATTAAGCTGTGAAAAGACAATGGTTAAATAAGAAAGCTGAACGCAGGGACCAAGAAAAATAACTGGAATTCCATCAAAAGGGAAGATGAATGAACAGAACTACACTGACATCTGCTGGTCCATACATCAGTGCTGGTATTGTTGCCGCCACCGAAAATTGCCGCGGTGATGGGGAAAATTGACACGTTAAACTCAATAAATCCTTCAAAGATACCTGCCACTTCCACCATGTTTATCCACCACCTACTGCCCTGCTGCACTCTCTGGTCATCTGGGCAGGATCTCTGAGGGAAGAAGTTTTTATATTTGTACAAGAGTAGAGTTTATTTCTTTTTTCTTTTTTTTTTTTCTTGTTTTGTTTTGAGGCAGACAGTGTTTCAGGTTACTGGAGCTCTGTGTGGACTGCTGGACTCGCAGAGATCCTGCACAGATGGCCAGTGCGTGTGCACAGGTCGGCTCTGTACAGCTTGCACACCAAATCCCACACACGTGGGACACCACAGCCTGTGGTGCTGCACCCCTGCACCTAGTAAATCTAGTAACTCATTGAACTTGCTGTGTAAGCACTGATCAATTGTACAGCATATACGCAGTAGGTCTGATGAGTCCTAGATGCTACAAATTCACCGTGTAGCTCCTGGGCACTTGTTTCTGTCCAGGAAATTTTGCAGAGAAATATGGAAGCAACTGCTTTCAGATTTTCAAATTTTGGCAGATAAAAAAAAAAATTAATGAAGATAGATAATACTTAACTGCTGTAAAGTATAATTTTGCACCTAGGGGAAGAAGAGTCACTGGGAAAGAAGGCTGTTACACTTATCAGAAGATACACACACAGGAGGACTGTGATTTGGGATATCTTACTGCACATTCATCCACCTTTACAAATCTTTCAGGGACTTGGGGTTTTTTTATAACACAGAACCCTCATCTTCTAAGATGCAAAGAATAAAATGGATGCACACCACTTGTCCATTTAGACTCATATGCTGGGAGAGCTATGTGGGGGAAGAGGGCGGCTATAAAGACAGTGGGGAATTATTATTTTTCCTTTAATTTCGTGACTTCTCTACACTTTGTACATATTGATAAACAATTAAAGCACAATCCTTATAACTCAAGCCAAAACAAAGATTGTGATATTTCAATACATGAAAAAATCCATTTAGTTGCTTCTCAGGAAGACACCTCCTCAAAACACTCTTTTCCCTTAAACAGTAAGTTACCAATGATATTCTATTACTGAAAAATAACAGTCTTTCGGAAAGCAGCTGATTTACTTGCAAATATGCAACCCGCACCCTTACTGTCTTAATCCTGATGACAAGGGGGTGGGGCTGGACCATCTGAAAAGGAGCTCTCCATTTCCCTTCCAAATCACTGCTTTGGGATTTTTCTGGGTGGATTTTGATTGTTCTGCTTTTACTGCATGCAGAGCATCTTCTTTGCACATCTAAATGCAGAGACGAAAAGATCCCCCTATTGAAAGAGCAGGGCAAAGAAGAGACTTGCATTCATACGTGAAAACCCAGATGTTTGTTGGAAGTCATTGTTCCTTAACTATTACCAAAGAGTGAAAGGAAACAGCTAGATGAAACAATCAAAATATGCTCTGAAGCACAGATAAAAATTGATTAGAACATTTTTGGCCAGTTCTAATCATTAGTGACATCAATTAAGTCCCTTTCATAAAAGACTCCAAAGAAAACAGGCTTTAGGCTTACATTACCTAAGCAAATTCACCCCCCCTCTGGCCTCCCCCTGTATGCCCCAAAGTCAGAAGACCTAGGTGGCTTCAGTGACTTTGCTTATCAAAGAGAAGGTTAAGAGGTAACTTGATCAAACGCTATTTTTATTTCATGGAGGAACATAGAGCTGATAATAAATTTTCAGTCCACTAGACAGAGGTGTAACAAAAGCAGAAAAACATTACTAAACCTGGTAAGAATAGAGCCACTAACAGAAAAAAGGAGGTTGGATGGGATTGTCACTTCTCCGTCTTCAGAAGCTAATGCTGACCCAAATAGTCAGGAACAGGGTGCAAATTCACTTTTTGAACAATGTTAGAGTTTGAAGGGGTTTGTTTTAAGTTTCTTCTCTTAACGGGAACATTTTCTGTATTGTGCTAGACATACACATTTTAAGGCTGGAAAAAGACCACTTTGATCATCTGACATTCTGCATTACTTTGGCCAAAAGACTCGCATGTATTAATTCCTACCTTAAGATCAACAGATGCTCCTGATTTGAATTATATTGTTTTTTAAAATTCAGTCTAGATTTGAAAACATCCAGCAATGGAAATTCCACTGAAATAACAGTAAACTGTTTTAATGACAAATTACTGTTGTAGTTTAGAATGTTCACCTTATTTCCAACTTGATTTTGTCTCTTTTCTAGACTTACATTCTCATTATTTCTTTATCTGCCAGACTACAGAGCCATCTATTATTGTGTTTCTGTTCCTTAAGAAAGTATTAGCAGCCTATGATAAACTTTCTGCTTCCTCTCTTCCTTGATAAGCCAAAAGGCTTGAGCATCTTCAGGTTTTCACTATAAACAGTGTATTCAGTGTTTTTCATCATTCCCAAAGATTTTTTTCTGAGACCTCTTCACATTTTCAATATTATTCCTAAAGTATTTCACTTCAGCAGGTAGCTAACATAGACAATTGGCAGGGCACAGCTGATGTGGGGTAGCTAGATAAGTCATGGTAACTTACCCATCATTGGGTAGCCAGTTTTTCATGAGCCAAAAGTGAGCTGTACTTTTAAAATACTGCAGCTTGTGTCATTATTTTGTTTTGACAAACAAGTCTTATCATCCAGACTTAATGAGTTATGGAGATATTATCAGGCCAACCTGGACAAATATGGTACAGACTGTCACTTAGTAATCCTCACAAATGAGAATAAATCCATATGCGTCTGAGTGGTTCTGGAGGTATGCCACACCTAGCCATACAAATAACAGCTTGCACCAAAGTAATAGCAACATACGGATTTTCAAAACAAGGCCATGTACCCCACACAAATCTGTCAAGAGATAAATGCTTAAGTCTCTTCAGTTTTGAGTATCTCATTGATGCACTCTGCTTGGAAGCTTCCCAGAGACTTTAGCTAATGCAGATAATGGCCTTTTTTTCATTTAGCAAAGGTAGCAATGTCAAACGTACAACATCTTTTCTCTGTTGCACTTGCATTCTACATGCTTTTGAGTTCATTTCGAGTAGTTTATTTTCATCTACTGATGCCTGATCTCATTTGACTGCAGTATTCTTAAAAATGTTCTGGTAGAGGTGTGGACTCCTGATAACAGGTTGCTTTCCTTGTTCCCATTTGAAGAACCCATTAGATGTAGCCCCTGAGGGTCTTTGGATGATGGGCTAAAAACCACTGCCTCCATGTTCTTGACAACTGCATACAGTACCTACCCTTAAGATCCTATCTCAAAAGTTGAGATCAAGAATGGGCAGGCTGAAACCCGGATCAAAAGGTATTATAACGACTGAACTTGCTCATTTTATCAGCACAAGAGTCTGTTGACTTTCAAGGCACCCTGCATACACTGTTGCATAGACAGGCTCCTTTCTGGATGAAGGTTTGATCAAAAATAACGCTACACTAAACCTGGGATGTGTTCTGCATTCCATTCAATTAAGACAATGATTGTGATTGACAGCAAAGGGGATTTCCCAGAACATTTGGTACCTATTTTGTAATTAGTAAAAAATTTAAATGATAAATGTACTTGCGGATTTATGCAGTAGAATAGGTCTTACATTGGCAGCTTTGATAAATATGTCTAATAATAGAAAGGAAAAAGAATCTCATGTCCTGTGTTGACTACACAAATGAAGAAATAACAGGGATATGATTAGAAAACTTTCCTAGCTCATTTGAACACTTGTCTCCAACTCAGGGCAGCACCACACCCTCAGTTTCTGGGAATAAATCCATTAATGAATGAGTGAAAATTTTTAGCTTGTAGCAAAGTTTTGCATTCAGTAAAAACCGTGGCAGATTTTGGCCTTTATTATAGTCCTGAGCTGGAGTTATAACAAGAGTATAATAGGTGGGACATGAGACCTGTAGCGTAACAAAATACAAAATGCAATGCCAAATACAGGAGGACAATGTGGACACTGGCAGCAAGGAATGAGAAGAACAGCAATATTATTTACATTCACACTCCCATGGCAAATACAGAGCAGAAGCTCTGTCTTCAGGGTTCCTGTTTCTAGTGGAGCTTCCTTGATGCATTTATATTGACACCAGTGGCACACGTCACTCCAGTGAAATCACCCAAACAGTGCTTGGCAAGAGCCATGCCAAGCATGTGAAGTGAAGCGTAAAGTCCAGAGTGACTTCAGCTGGACTTCATCACTCCCTGGACAATTGGCCGCAACACATAACAGTGTATACTGGGAGCTGACCTTATTATAGAAAATAAATCTGTTGCACGTGGGACACATCAACCATGTGGTACATATGTAGATCCACTGTGGAGCACAAGTGTAATATGGCAGGCAGATGTTATGTTGGATGAGCTACTTTTGTTCCTTTCAGCATTGTCAGATCTACTTAGACATCACAATGCACATTGCCACAAGACCAATGAGTTGTACAGCCATACAAAGAGAAAATCCACAATGGTCCAGACAGTGGCAAGGTGGGAATGTCATGCTGTTCAGGAGAAGCTTTCTGGAAGGTAAAACATGGTTTTGATAAAATCTTAAGGGTGCTGCAGGATGCTGAAATGCCTCAGTGGATGTGGCTGATGCCGCTGTGTGTCATCCAGTTAAGAGGATAAGCACATAAAAAGCAATTAAGTCCTTTCAAACAAATCTAAACCACAAGGTATCTCCAGTCTGAAATTCACCGTGCAGCCATGGGATCCCACTAGTTTTCCAAAAAGCATGCTTTATTTGAATGGAGTATGTCATCTGAGCAGGTAACCTAGACCTGTACGCACCTCACGCAGTATCTGTTCCATACAAGCAAAGAGACATTTAATGTCTCTTCTCTGATTTTGATATTGAAACGCGCCAGTCCTCATGCTGACACAGCAACTGAAGCGTGCACACCTCGGCGGTCTGGTTTACGTGTGAAAACACACATCAGAGTGGCTGCAGGCTTTGCTCTTTTTGTCCTTCCATTTTTCTCCCAAAGCTAACGTAAGCAAAGTTAAAGGTTTGAAAAAACAAAACAAAACAAAAAACCCACAACAGAACAGACCCTCATAGAAATAAATAGCGGAGAAATAAATAGTGTTCCTTCCTGCGCTCTTAAGAAGCATTCATTTCCACCCTCTAACAGTTGCCCTTCAACAGGCGACTGGCAAAGCAGCAAAGAGAAGGAACAAAATAAACCTGTCGTCCAGCAAAGTGGCATTCTGGGTCCTGTAGGTTCACTCTTCACCCTTTTCTTTTTATTTCCTCGGGGGCAGCAGTGAAGCTTGATGATGCTCTGGGCTCCTAGTTCATGGGCCAGTGGCTTTTCCTTCTGTCACCTGCTGGGCCTCTGTCATAATGAGAAGTTGCAGTTTTCAAGGGTAACATTTTACATGCCATAGCTGTCTTACTCTAGGTACAGGAAGGTCTGCACAAGAACTTACTCTGTACACGCATGGCTAAGTAAGAATCTCAAATAATAATAATAAAAAAAAATACTGCTCCTAAGGTATTCATTTATTACCAAAGAAAAAAATATTGAAGTTTGGAGATGAAAATAAAATACACTCAAAATTCATAAGCAGTCTATGGCTAATTCCTGTTTTATGAAAACCATACAGTACAGATTTGCAGAACATTCACTTCTTCCATTGACACCAGTTGGAATTATTAGGTTAGTGCCTTTGGAAATCTTAAATCTGCAAAGAATATTTAACTTCCAATTAAAC
Source organism: Fregata magnificens (assembly GCA_013389945.1). Lineage (NCBI taxonomy): Eukaryota > Metazoa > Chordata > Aves > Suliformes > Fregatidae > Fregata > Fregata magnificens. The sequence goes on along the minus strand of WAAD01097455.1, from coordinate 9,092 downwards.
TCCTAGCTCTAGTTAATTAAAAGGACAGTTAGTCAAAAATCATGCTTAAAATATTTTCCATTCATCATGATACATCTTTGAATCTCATAAAACAGAGTAACACTCGTTCTGAAAAATGACCAGTCACAAAATTGTCAGCTTTCTTGAAATCGTTTATTAGTTTGCTGAAATTTTCCATTATATGGATCTTTGTTCTTTTCAGAAATAAGAAAAATAACATCTAACAGTTTTTTTATGGTTTTGTTTTGTTTTACTCTATTTGCCCCTTCCCTTTCTCCTCCGTAGCAAGACAGAAAACAAAAAAGAGGACAAATGGAAAGAATAGGAAACTGAAAATTAAAGAAAATGAAAAAAACAAGAACTAAAAAGAAGTCAAATAGGAAAATGTTTTCATTTTGAAAAAAAACTCATAAAAATAAATTCATATAAAGTTATTCAAATATTCTCAAAAGATGTCAATTAATTTCATTTTTTGACATTTTCATGGGAAATATCATTAATATTAACAACATTTTAGAAATATCACCAGTCTTTTTGATCAGCTTTCTGATCCTTTATGTGGATGTTATGAGAAAGAGAGACAATATTTCAATTGCCTGTGAAAACAAAAGGGAAGCTTATGAAATAATTACCTTGCTTTTTGCCTTTTACTGTCTTTTGATTTTTTTAAAAAAAATAAATAAGCATAAATTATTTCCCACATTTAAAAAAAAAATTTAAAACCTGACCAAAATTCAGCGTGAATCAAACACTACTTGATGGTTAAAAAACAGCAGAAACAATGAATTCATCACAAGAATTCCTGCATGTTGTTGTACACCCACAACACATAAATATTGCAGATTATATCTGAAAAACAAGCTAAAGTCTGGGTGCCTGTTCGAACCTCTCAGAAATGAACCTTCATTCATTGTTAAAGGTTAATTAAAATAAAACAGTCAGCGTAGTCCTGAGTTAAGAATACCAGACCAAGAAGCAGGAGATCTGGATTTCAGAGCCTTCCCTTCCGTGGGTAGCATAATGTATTGTTTTTCCATGATTTATTTGTGTTGTGAGAGCTCCTAATGACCCCCTGGTGACACAGAAAGAGAGAAGGATTTGTCTACGACAGTGACGGCTCTGAAATCCCGGATCTTCTGAGTTTTTGTCCAGTGTTCAGAGAGACTACACTCTCTGTTTTAATTATTTGTGAAATGTTGATTTCCTGCTTCCACATACAGGATAATGTTAAAACTGCAATTAAGGGCATTTAAAGAAGAAGACTGGAGACATGTGTGTCCCAGGAATTGCCACCCTGGGTAGGGATAGGAAAATTCCAGGTTCTCAGAGCAATCAGGTCGTTACACTGCTATGGATCCACATGTCCAGCATGAAATTGGTTTCCCAAACAGCCAGCCTTCTTGCCTGCCTGTTTGCCTCCCTCCCTCCCTCCCTCCTTCCTTCTTTCCTTCCTTCCTTCCCTTTTTCATTTCCTTTGTCCAGATTTCTTCAGTGAATTCTCCTTTGTCACCTGCTTTTTGTCTCTAATTTCCCCCATCATTGTTCCTCAGCATCAGCCCCACGGTTCTGCCTCAACAAACAATTTCTGAAGTTTAGATTCAGGCTCTACTTTCAGTTCTTATCACACTCCATGATTTCCATTATGCATACAGATGCTCCAAAACAAGTTGTTGGAGAGAAAATTCAGAGTGGCGAAAGGCTGCACATTGCATTTCTGTCTACAGATTCGCTGCCCAAAAAAATATCTATTTGTAGCAACAAGATGTGGATGACGTAGTGCACTCCTTCAGAGGACAGTCCAGCTCTCTCCGACTAGCTTTGGCTTTACCTGGAGGGAGGAGTAACCTCACGAAGTTTTCTCATCCTGGCCTGGCTCCCCAGTGCAGAGAAACTCGTAACTAATTACAGGGACTTCAATTCTTAACTTGACCAGCTGTGTCAAAGCCGGGACGCCATAGGCTCCCAAGTGCTGTAAGATCTATAATTCAACTTCCACATAAAAAAGTCAATATTGGACAAAAGAATGACATTTAAAAATCATAAAATAAGTAGCTTGGTATTTACCTAAGATGCTCTTTTCTTCCCATAGTTTTATATAACATGTAGTGGTCTGTTTATACTTCTGCTTTTTTCATGAGTGGAATAATTCTCCTTCAGTTTTAGACGATGTCTGCACAAGTGAAGAAGTACGGTCATCAAGGAAAGACAGCAGGGGATGGGCAACCTCTGAACACGCTGAATTTTTTATGCTCTGAAAGAAGTTAGGACCCATGTAACTTGTGGTTTTCTCTCTGGTTAAAATAGTGTTTTGAAGAACAAGTTGTTATTGGGGCAGTATAAAAAACACTCAGAAGGTAACACTCCTGGCTTCACTACCCCAACTCATACTGGCCCTGTGCAGGACAGCACGTGGAGAATCACTTTAAATCTTGCAGCAATAACTAATTTCAGGTGCAATCAGAGGCTGCAGAAGCTGTGCGCTGCTCTTCGGAGGCTCAGGCACCCATGCTGTATGTAGCCCGAGCTCACGGGAGTAGTTAGGGCTGCGGGATCAGTCTTTATGCCTGCTTGCCACAAAGATCTGAAGATATTGTTTTCTTTAGTGAGCTCCGTGAGCCAAGAAAAAGCAGGACAGCTTTGCATATGCTAGGCTCTGGCCTTACTGCTCGGTCAGTGCCAGCGTATAATTTTTTCACCTGTAAGTGATGAAGGAAGGAATAAAGAAAAATAACCGAGTTGACGTCTACAATGTGTTAAAACAGCTATTTACCAAAAATTGAAGAAATAAAGGAGGTGTTCATGAGTAAACAGAGTAAGTGACATCGACCCAAATTTACCTAAAATTGATGTGAATGGGGAAGGAATTATCTAGTGAGCTGCAATGGGACACTGGAGCAAAGGAAAACAAATGGAAGCAAAATCAACCTGAAGTTAGTGAAGGTCAGGGCTTTTTTATTCCTTCTTCTCCTGTCTCTTGATGCTGATCTTTTTTGTGTGTTTGTTGGCTACATTTTGTTGGGTTTCCTTTTATTTCTTTTCACTATTTTATCTTGAGCTTCCAATACTTTGTATTGGCTAACTAATTCTGAAAATCTGCTACATGTTCACCTTGATCATTATCTGACTCTCCCTTTTTCCTTCCATTTTTTTCTTTTGGCTGCTGAAATGCCACAACAGAGGATATTGTATTGCAGTGTAAAAAGCATTGTTTTCCACAACTCCTGTTTCAAAGACCACTTGCTTAACGACATTGAGAACTCAAGCAGAGAGAAAAGAGAGATGGTATTTAGATGATTATTGTAAAGATTTGATCTTTCACAGCTACTCAAAACACAAGGCCAAACTATTCAATTAGGCACTAAGCCATTTTCCATGGCTCTCAAATTAATTATTGAAACTGGAACCTGCCACTAACTCCTCATCTCTCCACACCTTTTGCTTAGGACCCAGAACGAAGCTCAACAGTAGAGCCAGGATCACCAGATGATTGCTCAGCCCTTGATGAGCCGAAAAAGAGGAAGGGGCAGAAACTTTCTGTGTGTGAACCCAACAGAGCCAGACTGGGGAAAGCATTTGCAGAAAGTAATCCTGCACTGGCCACACGCAAGACAAAAGTGACTGCAACACTGTGGTCTTCTTTGACTTCTCCAGCTCTAGGGCCACTGTAAACACCAGTCGTTTCACCTGTGGATTATGAATCTTGAGAGATAAGAAGGCATTTTCTAGGAAATGGCAAGCAGAGAGTTTTCTGATGGTTTTTTGGGGTGTTTAATAGCTATCTCCATCCTTCTCTGAGAGATGTGAGGAGTTTTCTGCTGTACGGGCAAGCTTCCGCTGGCTGACTGGAACCTTTTAAATGGGCATCAGCTAGCATCACACTGCCCAGCCCAACAAATGCTGTGGCATGCTGACAGCCTTGAAATATTCTGATGGTCAGCATTTGCATTTGTACTGCCACGTATCTCTGATCTGCATTACCATTCTGACCCCTCTTTCCTGTTCATATGCACTGCGACTGACCTTCACAAAGATACAAATTCCAGTTTACTTCACTTCAAATGCAAGAGTGTGAGTCAGCCCCCTGAGGGAATAGCAAGGAATTCATTACAGCAACACAAGAGAAAGATGTGGAGGAAGTAATGTGCTTTCTTTACACAAAAGGGAAAAGAAATAGACGGTGAGAGCACCAAGCAAAGCCCAAGAAATCTTGAGATGCAATCTGACATAGCGGCACCGAACTTAGTTCTTATTGTCTGTGGGTGTACGACCTTATTAGGCCTTAAAAAGTAAGCCAAGTCTGGTCTGATCCCTCCTGCAGCCTGCCAAGCCAAGCAACTGCTTCCAGAAGTGGAAATCTTCATGATCAATATAAAACCACTAGAGGTACCCCACTGTCGTGGGTGAGATCTTTCAGAGAAATAAAAAGCCCAAATTCCCAAGTCACAGAAATTAGAAGGAGATAAGACCTATTCTGTTGTCTTGTCTAGCCCCACCATCAGTGATTCCTTAGACATATCTGTCACATGCTACATCAGCATGATTGCTTTTTTGAAAGGTCCTAAAGAAAGAGGTTTCCACTTGAGTACAAGACCCTCCTGAAACCATGTAGCAGTTAAGGATCCCATTATCCTTTCCCCAAGGACAAGGTATCGGCCCCACTTTTCATTACAACCGAGTAAATTACATTCTGATTATTCAAATTCTTTCCAAAACTACTTTTCCACTTTCATATCCTCCCGTTCACTTTCAGTCGCCAGACAGTGCGACATTGAGCTAAAAATCTGTCCTGTTCCACCAAAGATGTGGCTGCATTAGAAAAGTGTACTGCATCTGAGCTCCTTAGCAATGAAAAGGGCTATACAAGGGGTGGTTTTTACTACCATTCACTCAAAATATAGCTGGAAAAAGGCAAAGGAACTCTAAAAACTGACAAGTAACGTGCATATTGGTGCACTGGATACAGTGAAGCTGAATTCAAATTACCTTCAGCAGGAATCCAGAAGCCTATACTAGTGCACAGAGCAACATATCCCTTGATATTCATTTGTATTGGTAGAAATGGAAAATCATATGGATTTCAAAAAAGGTTTTTCTCTCTCATGACTCGACAGAAAGATCTAATTAGCAGTAATTACTGCCCAGCTAATTTTATTTACAATTTAAAGGAAAATTAAATTTAAAATAGTTTCTGTTGTTAACATACTTGGATTTTTTTCTGCATAATTTTTAACATAGGGATTTCGTGATCCAGAATGTTTTGAGAAATAACTGGAAATAGTTGTAGTTTTGCCCATTTTTACTACTTGCTGTAATTTTTTTTTTTCTATAAGCTACCACCTACCACCCACTTTTATTTTCTTCTCTGAGAATGCTTGCATCAGACTTGGAAATACCATTAACAAAGAACACCCCAGTAACATACAAAGTGCTAAACTACGGCTAAAACCATTGCACAGAAAGAGATGGTGTACATTTTTGTTTCAGAAGCATTCACCAAGATTCACAAAGAAGAGCTAAATTCTCAGTAAAGTACTCGGATGGACTTAGTGGCAGTTGCAAGCTCTGCTAAAATCTGGAAAAGCCCAATATCCATTATTGAACTGGCCCAGAGCTCCTATTTCTCAGAAATTAGGTGGTTTCTTCCAAGCATGGAACTTGGATTAAACTTTCTGCTTAAACTGTTTTAAATACTTTTTAACTGTTTGTTTTTAAGACAGATGGTCTTTGATATGTTGGTTTCAGGAGAGTGCAGATTTTTACATGTTCTGCAGATTGCAGCAGTGTTTTTCTGCAGAGTTCCTACTTTCAGTCACTCAGTACCTCAACCTATTTACAAGCATTCAAGGAAATGGAAGAAAATATTAAATTCTTTGGCAGCTACCAGGATCCCACTCCTTGCCAAAACAGAAACAGGTACCACAGAATATAATTCATAAAATCAAATAAACTGGAGATGGAAAAGACCTTACCTTGTCCTGACAGCGTTGGCCCCTTTCCCAAGCATACACATGCCCATGTTGTGCCCTGGTATTACCTGTGCCTGATGAGATTTGCTCTGCCCCTTACACAACAGCTACCCGATCTTTCAGATTTTTCAGCTGCTGGGAGTTGAGCAAACCTGATAATGTTCAGATCTGGGCAAATTGATTGAACCAGACTTGGCCAAAGTTTGGTAAAGTTTTGAATCAAAGAGATGTGGTTCCACCAAACTCTGCAAACCCAAATCTCCGCCCTTCTTCTGCCTCCCTTTTTCTGGGAGACATACTTATTCTGTTCCTCTTTGGATTTACGACTTGAGATAAGCCCCAGACTGGCAGCCCCAGACACTGATGCTCTTTCCCGTCTGAGGCATGTGGGCAGGGAGGGAAGCTGCCCCTTGCAGCTGGGGAGCATGTGGGGCTTCACCGTGATCTCCACAGCACCCGCTGCAGCTAAGGGCACATGTAGCTGAAAGCAGTCGTGGCACAGGCTTCCACGCTTTATCTTCTCCATAGTGTATGTGGGGGATGCTTCCCACAGAGGCATGCCCCGATGGCAATATTTTCTGGAAACCACCCCTGAGGACAGACCGTGGTATTATTGTTACCTGTGGAGCCCCTGACCTCCCAACTAAAGCAATCAAACGGAAGGTTATTTGTGCTCCGGCACCACTGGTGTGGACACGGGACTGCTAGGAAGCAGCTTAGATCATTTCATTTTATATACACTACAGAACAAACAGCACATGCTTGCAGCTTTCAGAAGTCACTAGAGATCTGGGTCAGATTCAAATCAGCAACCTAGAGGTGAAAGTCTCCGTATCCCATTACCAAATCCTGAGACATCCAGTCCCCCATGCACATATTAATAGTTGATCATTATGAATTCCATGTTGGGATAATTAATTACCGCATCTGAACTCTGCCTTAGGAATTATTAGATCATTTGGGGCCTGTAATTTATTTTATTTAGCACTGTATGAAAATTGCCACTTCTTTTTTTTTAAAAAAAACCCTATACTTTAGGCTTTGAGAAGTACATACTGTTTTCTGCAAAACACAAACCACAAAACAAATATATCTCTTATTGGGCCTGGAGTAGTCCTACAGGATTTGTTAGCAGGCTCTGATGATAGACGTGAGCAGCCATGCATCCAGCTAATGAGCTGGCCCAAGGGATAAAGAACACACCAAGCCACTAGCAATGGATGTCGAAAAAGAGCCAGGGGAATGGTAGAGCATGTTGCCAAATGATGAGTCTTAAAGGTGGCTTCCCATATGAAATTAAATGTTTTTGCAAAAGCAAAATCTGTTTTTCTCACTCAAAAAAATAAATCAGACAATAAGACACATTCAATTCTGAAATGAATGTTGTCTCTGACTCCATTATGTTCTTAACAAGACAAGCTCACTTACAGAGAGCCAAATCCTTCAGACATGATTTAACCTGCACTTTCAGGAGGCTTTGGCAGGTGTTGTGTAATGAGTCCTGAATAAAGACACAGTTGAGGACTGCAGAAATTTTGGTCCTTTGTGGGTAGGAGTTGTAATTCCAAAGAAGTTGCAAGAAGCCTATTCTATGCATAGAAAGGCAAGGAAAAGTGTCTCCACCCTTTTTCTACAGACCCTGCTTGCTATTCTGTTCTTTGCTGCAGGGATTTGTCTTAGTTAGGTCTGAAATTCTCTTCAATCTCAGGGCCAGATTCTGCCCTTCAACACATGTGTGGAATTTATTCCTTGAAATATATATTTTATTTTCAGTACTGTAGACTAAAATACTGTCTATTGATTTTTTTTGCAGCAGACAGAATACTTTGTGCTGTTTTCACTTGTGTCAACAATTGGTAGGTATCTAACTATAGGATGAAAACTGTCTCTGGAGATGTAAAAATACAATCCAGGTTTGTTAACATTTGTAAGCCTCTATAAAGCTTCAACCTGGGCAAGATCTGTCTGCTTTATCCTAAATAATGCTAAATGCAACTAATTTTATTTCCCCAAAAAGCCTCAGGAAAATTAGCTGCATGAAACAGAAAACAGAAATGCTGACAGTTTCGTTTTCTAATGATTTCTTTCTTCCATCTTCATTCAATCACCTGCTAGTAACTGACCCTGTGGTCCTGCAAAATTCCCATGAATCCTAAAAGAAACGTACTGGCTTCTCTGAACTTCATGCAAGACGGTACTTGGAAAACGCCTGGTTTGTGTACTGCAAAAGATACTGGAAGAGGATCTTAATTCAATCATGATTTGCTGGCTTTAGGTATTCTTAGTACTTACCTCCACCTCATCTTGAATTAGGTCTCAGCTCTGTGGGTTATGGACTGTGCGTGTTCAGCCTGTCAGGAAGGTTTGCAACCGTGAAAGAACCACAAAATGCTGAACTTCTCAATTGCATTTCTGAGAGGAAGTAGGCATTGGTTTTGCAGATATGTGATCATGTGTGGATGTTTGTGCTAGCCAGGGGATGTCATTTCTTCTTTAGGGTGCACTTTTTGTGTTTTCTGAGCAGACACATGGGATTCTGGGCTTATTTTTTCCTGAAAGGCATTGCTGGAGATATTATCCTCCACTGTTATTTTTGCAGTGGAGAGTTTAAATTTTGGGGAATTTCTGTTTATTATATTGAGGTGGTGGAAAGAAGGTTTTGGCATGCAGAGCCCCATGGTAATAAATGGAAGGACCATCAGACATAAATGACCTTGGCAAACTGGGGCACCAACACACTAGCAAGAATAATGTCCTGCAAAATATAGCATACACGTTTCAGTAAGATAATTATAGTTCAATATAAATCACTTGATAATATTTCCTGAAATACTGTGGGACCTCTTCTGCAAACATGGAATCCATAGTCACCCAAAGCTGCCCAGCAGCTCTGTCTAGCACTGTACCACTGATGATAACTCAGGAGAGGTTAAGTTTCTGTTGCACAGGACACACAGGTTACTCAGCTGTTGATTGGTGTGGCTTCCTTTAATGTGAGGAAGCTGCCTGTTATGTCCGTGTGATGGGATTTTGTGCTGGTTTTGGCTGGGATAGGGTTCATTTTCTTCGTAGTAGCTAGTGTGAGGCTGTCTTTTGGATTTGTGCTGGAAACAGTGTTGATAATAC
>WAAD01097454.1:0-12784 GCA_013389945.1 Fregata magnificens | reverse complement strand
CCCCTACCATTCTGTGATTCTGTGATTCTGTGAAGACTGAGACCCCTAAATAACCTGACACTCAAAAGGCCAGTGCTTTTTTAAGGCAGTGGGAGATACTGCTTTCTTAGTACTTTAAAAAATCAGGCCACTTGTTCAGAGACTAACATTGGGATCCTGTTTATGAAAGTCTTGACCTAAATGTCTTATCCATTGTGTTTGCATTTTTTGTTCCTATGGGAAAAATAATGGAGTGCAAAAATTAAGGGAAAGGGAAGCCTGCAAAGTCCTGCTTGACCCACTTGTAAGGGCATAGGCTGCACAGGACTCAGTCCCTACTGCTGGGCACAGCCCATTCCTCTTGCATCCACCCCTGCCATTTTGCTCTCAGTGGATCAATGGTTTTCTGAATATTCAGTGCCCAAAGAATTTTCTTAATTTGGTTAGAACTACAACATTTCAAAGCGACTAATTTCAAACAACAAAAGAGCCTAAACTTGTGCCTGCTTCATGAGCTTCTTCACTGACCCATGGAGCAGGAGCTCCCCGAGGAACACGCACTTGAGTCTTTCTCTCTTGGCACATCTCTGTCAGAACTTGTTGACGTTCTCAGGACAATGTTTGGGTAGCTGCACCACTTTTCAATGGCTGAAATATTTTTCTAGCTCTCCGTGGCTTTTTCCATCCTTGGCCTACCAGCCTGGGAATAAAATGGGCCTTTCTTTACCTGAGAGTTCTTGGAGGATGCTGTGATATGTCGGGTGTGAAATGGCATCATCTTCCCCAACACCTCGTGCTACCTCCAGCATCACAGGCCTGGAATAAATATCCAGCTGCTCTTCCTGCAACCTAAAGCTTCTCTGCATGAATGCAGTAAGACAAATCCCTATCTGTGTCTCCCGCTGACTGACCAAATGATGGGCCGTGTTCACAAAATCATTACCTATCGTCATTCACACCATTGCCACGTGCCAGCTGCGCATCTGCTGCAGCTTGCCTGACCTTGGCCACCAAGGACAGTGTGGACTGAATACATATTTCACAGAGAAATCTGAGAATGCCCTGCAACAAGGAAGGTTTAAACAGGGCTTTGTTGTGCTCCCGTCTTGCTGCGTGGTAGGGTGGCAGGGAGAGACGGGCAGCATGGGAAATTTTGCTGACACAGCTGTTACATTGTCAGCAATCAACTGGAAAGTTTTGTTTGATGAAATGTATTCCAGCCTATGAAGGATGCCCTTGGCTCCAATTTGGATTATTAGAGGATCGAGTGTCTCATAATTTCCTTTTTTTTCTAGTATGCTCAGTTTTTGTTGGCAAAACCAGGTCTTTGCCTACAGTTCTGATATAGCACACCTAACTTAAAGAAGCTCAAATCACAGCTGTTTTTATGGGTATCAATTTTGGTTTCACTTGTCTTTTTAAAAAAATCATTTTTAAAGAATACCAATTATATTGAGACAGGTGTTTTGAGTGCAAATCTTTTATCATATCCTTTTTCATGTGCTGTTTGATCAGATATGGTTAACTCTAATTGTAATTTGTTTTGTGGTAGAAGAAGAGAATATACAAATATATACACACAAACACAGCTAGTTCATCTAGCGGTTCTGAGGGTGGGGAAATGAATGTTGTTTCCACCCTGCAATCAGGCTTTAGCACTACCCCGCTGGTTATGGCTCTCCAAAGGTGGAAAAAGTGGTAATTCAGCAAATATTACCACTGGGATGTAGCACATCAGCCAGAAAGAAGGCTTTTTTTCTCCCCTCCCTATACCCTGCTGTGCTGGGTTTTGCAGAAGAAAATATGTTGATAAATGTTAGAAAATGCCTGCTATGTTATGAGCTTAATTTGCGCTTGGTGCTCGGGTGGGTTTCCTTCGGTCCGTTAGACCCCTACCTGGAATATGAAAAGGTTTGCCGGGAGAATTTGAGATATGTTCTGGGGATCCACAGCCCTGGGCAGAAGGGCCCTGTAGGTGCCCTTCTTGCACAAATGCACCTAAGAAAAGCAATTCATAAAACCCCGTGGCTCTAACAGAGCAGCCAAGCCTTGGCATTCCTGGAGAGTCTGCAAGCAGACAAGGAGCAAGACCTGGCTCGAGCAGAAAATACCACTGAAGCTAATCCAGGGGTTTGCTGGGCTGCCCTGGTTTCCAGGGCTGCCTTGTGGCTGTGGCAGCACTGGGGAATGAGTTGGTGGGCGAGCGATGGTGGCAGTGAGCTGCTGCTGCAGTGAAGCCATGGAGCTGCTGCAGGTCTGCCCCATTACTGTCATGGCCTCTGGGCATGGTCACTGCAGGGTTAGCAGGGAGCGATTTCCCACTCCTCTCAGGTCTAACTTTTCCTCTCTCCGATAGGATAACCCTAAGTGGTAACATCCTGCATCTCCAAGGTACCCTTCATCCCGATGTAATCCTTAAAATAAATTATAAATGAGAGCTGAAGGCACCACCCCACACTATAAGTTGTGGCCACTGGACTTTTTTGGTTTTGACGGTGGGGGGAGTGTCAGGTGTCAAGTCAAGGAGGTATCCAAAATTGTTGGCATTGGGAGTATCCTTGGTTTTGGAGTTAAGGGAACAGAGAGCTGGGGGGTGGGCGTGAGTCTGAGGAAAGCTCCAGGTCAGGATGTGTTTGCCGGTAGAGGCTCTTCTTGGGAAAGCAAAGCAAATGGAAAACAATGGAGAAATAAAACTGGAAGGAGCAGCTTGTTACTCAAGGGGCAGATGTAGAAGTGGTTTGTAGGCAATGACAGGTGAGACAGGCAGCGGTAAGTTTTGGAACTGACCCAGGATGAGGAAAAGAGCTAAAACCAGTGATTTAAGATCCCCTTCAGTGGACGTGAGCCAGCACCATTCCCAGAGAGCTGTAATGCAGGTTCCACATGAATGAGATTTCATTCAACGTGCAGGGAGAGAAATCTGGGTAAGAGGGAGATTGGGGGATTTCTGAATGTTAGGCTGAAATTTCAGCAGGGATCCTATCACCTGTGAGGGCTTGGCCTCACCAGTACAATGTTTCTGTTGGTTGATGAAGGCAAACTAACACCGCATTTCCCACCTGGAGGATCCCTGAAGAGAAATTGTCTCCAAAGGAAAAATGTTCAGTGACACTGGCTTAGCTCGTACTGATTTCATCCAGCCGGGCTGTGCTTTAAGATTTAGATGCTATCAAAAAGGAAAAAGCAACCTAGAAAGGCCCAACTTAATATTAATTGCAGGAGGAAGGAATTGTTAAGCCAGATTGGTCCTTGCGCTTGGCTTGGTTCTCATTTTATACCCTCTGTACCCTCTTTCCCTTGTTCCCCAGCTCTGTCCCATCTCATTCCACATGCTCTCAGGCTGGCCTGGGTCAGTTCTGCCATGGTTTTGTTTTTCATTCAGGCAAACACCACAGCATGGACTTGCCTCAGCTTGACAGAAAGGGACACATAATTTTCTGTTATGTTGTTATCGGAGTCCTGCATGCTTCAGCTGGCAAACAGATTGTCAAACATCCTTGAACAGTATTTGCTCAGAGTGCAAGAGAGAAAAGAAATCTGATATCTGCTTTTAGATTCAGTTCCTTCCTTATGTGTTTTATTTGGTTTTCTTTGTACACCATATTCAGACTAAGTTGCTTAGTGAGATTTGTTATCAAGTGAGTGCTTGCTCATGTTTAAAAGTTGGCTGGATCGAGAGCTGATTTTTCTCCTTATCTCCACCCCTTTCCCTCTGCGGTGGTGAATGGCAGTGAATAGTAGCTCCTCTTGGGGACAAACATCCCCATCCCCACCCAAAACAGCAGCTCCTGGTGGGCTGAAAGCTGTGTATGGCAAATAAGTGTCGGGTCAGTGTGGCCTGATAGGTACCAGTGTCTTGTAGGCTGCTCTTAGAGGTGCTCTTGAATCTCTTCAGTACAGGGTACACATTGCTATTACTGAAGACAAAATCTCAGCCGGGAAGCATTGCTGCCCCTGGAGCTGGAAATGATGCATGTTGCTGAAATAAAGTTGCATCTCCCTTAGTTACAACCCGTTGCCTTGTTGGAGTCTGTTTGACCCCAAGTATCTTGGTCTCTATGAGATTTCTGTGCGCTCTGCTCTGAACAGGAGCTGCAGACAGCAATGGTTTAACTGAATCAGTGTTGCTGTTGTAGCTCAAATATGAAGTTTAATAAGGGAAAATAATAGCTTAATTTGGAAAGGCATCTTGTGGGCCAGGGGGACTGACCTTGTACAAGTGACTGCTGCCAAGAGGATTAGGGAGTTGTATGCTGTACTCAGAAATGTACTGTGGACATGCTGAGCTTGGCGCAGAAGGTGGGAAGAGTGGTCCCTGCAGTACAATACCTTGTCTGAGCTTCAGACTTTGCAGGAGATCCCTCAGGGAATAACCTGGATCGAGAGAAGGGCTCATTCTTTTGCATTAGCCAGTAATTTCCTCATACAATAACACAGGAGGTTCAAAGCCTTCCCCATCCTCCTCTTGTTTTACTGTAATCCTTGGCACATCTCAGCACATCCTAGGAGTGTGTTGTGGACTGCGATGAACAATGATGTCCTCTGCAGGAGAAGAAGGAAATAAGGACATTGGGTTGTCTGGTTGGGGTGGAGTTTTCCCCTGCTTCTCCCCACCAGTCTGTTCTTAGCATCCATACTGTAGTTCTGGATTTTCTGTTTATCCATGGAAAGGCTTAAGCCTTTCCCAGCACTAACTAAACACTTCAAGGCAAGGTAAGCAAATAGTTGTAATGCTTGCAGTTTCTTTTGTGCCCCAGAGATTTACTGTAAGAGACACTGTATTTTTCAGGAGACAAATTCAGAAGTTGCTTGCTGTTGGGTGCCACAATTTCCAGCCAAGGCTTGGGCATGGAAATGTTGATACAGTGAAGGCGATGGCGTTGCAGGAATCTGTAGGCTCCTGCTGTCGGCAGTGTTGTGAGGCACCTCCAAAGAGCACCTCAGGCCTTGGGCAAATTGAACGGCTTTTGATGCTACCTTTTCCTGTCCATAGACTGGCTGACTCAGATTCCTAAATGAAATCTTTCTCTTTTTCTCTCTCTTCAAGCAAAGTCACCTTTTTCTCTGCCTTGGAGCCATCTCCACAGCGGCTGAACAGAGCAGGCGAGCCGCTTGCCACTGCAGTGGCTACACTTGTAATTTCTCTTTTGCTGAGTGGCTCCAGGTTGGCATGCCAATGAACTCTGTGTCTCTGATCAGTGGTCAGTCAGGCTCTAGCCTCTTAAAAAAAAAAAAAATTGTCTAATATTTATTTGAAGGTTTAAACATTTCTTGACTTGCTTAGTGCTGACCACGAGAGTCTATCACAGGTGACCTTCTTCCTCTTCTCGTCTCAAGCCTGACCACCATACTAGAAAGTCTGTTATATCCTTCAATTCCAAATGAACTCAGTGTTATGCTCTGGTTTTTTTACTATTCTGGCCTGACAGATTTCCTCTCATTATAAATTATTCTGTCTGCTTCAGCTGCATGCTTTTTCTCATTTACATTTAAGATAAAGGAAGAAGAGTTGCTTTTGATGACATAAGTGAGCTAGGTTTTGCGTTAGCATTATTATAAAATGAGAGTTCTGGCTGGATAATGTAAAATATTAGGGATTTTGAGGGGTTTAGTGCCTGTAAAGCACTGCAATGACTAGAAAAACTAATATACTTCTTCCCTGCAAATTGATGAAACTTCCGGACGCATGCATGGAATGCTAAAGGCTCAAGGCTAATAACACTACAGGTCTCAACACATGTACTAAATGGTCTGCTGTAAAATATTTACAAAACAAAAACATTTCAACGTATTTGACACTGAAGAGGGGGAAAATTAATAATCACTGTAGACTTGTGCATTTATTTTATGTTACCTGTGAGAGCTATAAAAAGAGGTTTAGGCAGTGTGCTAGAAGCATACAGCAGCTCTTTAGCCCTGTATAGTAGCAGTAGTTTTATCCTATACTTAAAGTAATATCTGTAAGTATATAAGGGTTTCTGCTGTATTTCAGAATCGGATACAAGTTGCTTGACTACTTTTTTTTTTTTCTCCTGGTTTTCTGTTATGCTTTTGAATCTTGCAGTCATATGAAGATACATTATCATTTAGCTAGACAGCGGGTATATTTTTTAAGATATGTGCATTGGACCAGGTCAGACTTTATCTCGTCTCTCCTCTCTCTCCTCTTTTTTCACATGTTGAATATATGTATCTTTTTTTTTTTCCTTATGAGACATGATTCTTTTGTTCAAAGTATCACATTTATGCTTTGCAGTGACATCAAATACCTAATTTTATGGGCGTATATATTATACAAAGGCAAGGAGATTACACAGCTTAAAAATCTCGAAAGGATACAATTTACTTTTTTCATTTCTGTGTCATCCTGTCTGCATTTCTTTGCCAGTTTCCAACTTCCTCAGATTGTGCTGCTGCTCATGGGGATCCACAATGCCTTTGTTGGTAGCCCAAGTGGATCAGGTGCTGTTTAGGCTTCCAGGCCAAGAGTACATTACAGAAAATCCCTATTTTGGCACAGCAGCACCTGGATATTCCTCGGTGCATTGGTGCCTCTGGTTTGGACCAGTAATTCTTCTGGGCTTGTAAACTTTAGCACCTGACTGCATGCAAAACCACATGCCAAACCTGCGGAGGCAGGCATACAGGTTCGACCTAAAATATACTGCTTTTCAGCATTATTCTTCACTTTCTTGTAGGTTTTTTTCATGTCTGTCTTTTCTGTGGGCCCAATTCAAAGTCCTACGAGGTCAGTGGGTATATTCCTCAGCTTCACAAGAAAAAACATGCTTACATTGCAATGTGCTGGTCTGAACTAGCCATTAACAAGAATAATCTGAAAGCTGACAGATGTAAAGCTTGGGCTTATGTATTGTCATCTTGTCATCAACCCCTCAGGTAAGAGTTTGAAACTACATCTTGGCCAAAGCTGACTGCATGAGAGCTGGTAGCCCTTAATGGTGCAGAGCCAAAGAAGTTAGGTTAAACCTCCTTTTCTGATTTTTGGATGCTGTTCCTTCCTACCTCTCAGCATTCTGCTGTGATTTTTCAACTGAGATGACTAACCATGGCAATGCCTACAGCCCTGGAGCTTTCAGGCTGGAGATCTTTGCCATCTCCTTGAGATGCTGAGGCATATGAATGCATATTCAGCATTGCTACCAGCACCCCAGTGTCCTCCCTCAACAAAAAAATAGCCTCCGGGACACAGGTGAGGGATGCTTGCACACCAGGACTGTTAGGACATCAGCGTGGACTTGATAGTGTACCAGGTTGCTGGTATCCATAAGTACTGAACTCTAGTATGAAAATGGGAGATCCTTGAAAGTGTTACGCAGTTCATTTCACCCTAAAATGCCTTGTATATTGCACAGTTTGTTTATTTGTTATAAATCCGCTTCACTGAAGCAAATGTGTTTTTCATAATATTAATGTCTCTCTCATTGTTAAAGCCCTCTGCAGAACATCAGATATCTATAAAACAAATATAGACGCCAGTCCTGTAGTTAAGCATTGTTTAGGCAGATCCCTGAGCCAACATGAATACAGCTATTAGAATTGAGCTTTACAAAAAATTGACGTTTCTACATGAGTAATAAGGAGTTTTGGAAGGGAGCTAAACAGCGTTTTATGGTTTGTCAGGGAAACTGCTTTATTTCTGAAAGTAGCTGAATATTGATATTCTTACAATGGATTTTTGTCAGCTTGTTAGGGCTGGCTTACGTGAAAGATTTTTTTTCTGTTTAGCACAGGCTTGTTCCCGCCCTCCCCTCCATCTGTCACTCCAGGGGCGGAAAGCAAAATGCTGGCAAGTTTGGGGAGCGGGCTGAGCTAATCCAAGCTCCAAAATGAGGTGTGGCTGAGAGGCCGAGGCCGTGCCTGCCCTCTGAGTTACAGGAGGGTCTTGACAGCACATCCACACCGAGGTGCACCAGGGCATGCTTGAAGGATGAGAAAAGACAGCCTTTCTCAGCATTTCTCTATTGCTGCTGGTTTCAATGGTCAGCTCTCTCCATAGTTCAGGCTGGTTTTCTCGTAGGAGCAAGAATAAATAGAATAAATAAATAACAGCCAATGCAGTCAGAGACTGAGTGGAGCAAGTGCCCTGTAGAGAGAAATCACTTCGGTGGCTTTGGAGAAGAATTTCTTTTTTTGAATCAGGTTTGAGATAACCAGTGGGTTGTAGCAAGAGGAGAAAATAGATTGGTTTGGTGAAAGACAAAAGGTGAGCTTTTACTGGCAGGTTTATCATTCCTGTTGCTCTAGAGGATGCTAAAAGTACAGTATGGATATAACATCTACTGTACAGACAGCAGGCCCTGCTTTCAGGTCTCTGATTGATGTCTGGGAATGCAGTATGACCTGCATGCTAATGAAGTCCATCCTAACATGGGTTAGAGAAAGAAGGGTATAAGCAACCCTAACTCCACCTTTGATATTTTGTGTTTTATTCCATTTCCTCTCTTTGATTTCAGCTGACCAGCCCACTCACAGAGTGTTTTTGCACTGGGCATCAGGGCTGATTTGGAAGCCCAGCAATTGTACACAAAACCAGGAGGGACCTCAAATCCCAAGCCCTGGAGCAGCTGGGATTGAGGGACGGTGCACGTGGTCTAAGGGGAGATGCATAGTAAATGCATAGTAAATGCATAGTAAAAGCAGCCTTTGTGATTTTAATCTGCCAAACCAGACAGGAGGAAGCAGGGCCAGGTGGCTTTCCATGCACCTCTGCCCCCATGCTTCTTGCACATGAGCGTGGTGCGGGGCCAGGGAGCTGATTTCTTGTAGTTCAGTGTGTTGTCTCCTTGGGCTTGGTTGTACTATGCCCTCTTCCTCAAGATAACAGCATAACGCAATCAGGTTTTAAATATTAATACTGAGATCATGGGAGTGTAGCTTGGAAGCACCGAATCACTGAGAATTGAAAAGTCTAATCTGTCCTTTTGAAAGCTGTCCAATTTCTTTTTTATTTACAGCATTTGAACCATTTCACAAATTGGAAAGCAACCATCCAGCCATTTCACAGGCAGATTATGATATGTTTAAAAAAGTCCAAGGCATTTATCCGAATGCAATTGGCCATCTTGCTGACTAACATCTAGATTGGAGATATTACACACACAGATGAACAGACACTATTTGAAGATGATAGTTTTCTCTTATTAAAGTTGTGTTTGTAGCTTGCAAGTGAAGAAGTGTTTCAGATAGTGGTATAAGCTGACTGCCTTTGGCCCTTGGAAGGACTCGTCACGTTGATTGGATAGATCAGAAAATGCTAGGGCGTGAATAGTCATATTATGACTCCTGCACTTGCTTCCATTCATCACAAATGCAGAGGTGGAGAACTGCTGGAGAAGGACTGGCTCCATCTGGCACTGCCTCTGCAGAGTGCATGCAAGTTGTTCAATTAAAGATGCAGAAGTGCAGGCAAAAGGCAGGAAACGCACATTAGATGAAGCTACATCTGTTGCCAAATGGATGGGAAAAATTATTTTTCCCTCTTAGCAGCTACGCATGTGCTTCTTCTGCATAGAAACTAAAAGGTATGTTTCAGCTTGCATGGATAAAACATATCTGTGGTTTAATTAAAAGGTAATAAAAAAGTACAAACCTGGCAATCTCAGCCTCCAGTAAATCTCTTGAAGCTGTAAGCGTAGTGCTCATATGTCTGCACTCTAACATGGTCTGAATGAAAAACTGACAGCACCTGTTACTGAAATCAAAAGTGATTTCTCTAACAATGGGATACTGGGGAATTCTTACCAGGCTTCTCTTTAATAGAGTTTGAAGGATTCAGGTTGGAAGATGGTGCATAAGATCTGCACCACTGGCTCTGATGGATGTGAATCACGCCAGGGGACAGAGATTGTTTAGGAGGCTAGAAGTTCACTCCATACATTCAGTAATAATATGCAGCTGGAGTGCCCTTAAAAAAAGATTGTATGCTTTCCCCGCCCCCCCCGCCCCGTGTGAAATAACATGTGGATTGAAAAAAAATAGTAGTCAGATTTTATATGTTCAAATCCAGAAATTCAAAATAACCGCAACCACATCTGACAGTATTTTTAAGAAGTAGAGCAATTTGAAGCTAGATTGCCTAAAAATAGCTCTTGAACTGAACTCTCAAACCTATTAGATTAGTCCATTTATAAAAAATCCTGATCTACTGTCTATTAGATCAGCTCTTCTGTAATATTTTCCTGTTTACCAGGCCTCCTATGGGCATAGTTCATCTGCGTTTCTAAAAGCATTACAGCATGATGTTGAAAAAAATACTCAATTTTTATGTCTTGCGCACAATGGTCCAGTTAAATTTCTGCCTGAACGTTCAGAATCAGTTGCAAAGTCTGGAAAGAGCAATATGGCATTAATGCCCTCATTGGATGGGCACCGAAGGGTATGAGAGGTTCACGAAGGTGGATTTGGCAGAGGTCCTGAGTAGGAAAACAGAGCTAAGACTTTAGGAACTGTCCTCTGAGAGAAGAGGGCCATGGTGAAGACAACAGCTGATGCTCATGTGCTGTACCACTTCCATTTCCTGGTATCGCTACATATGCTGACGTGCTGTAACCCCATGCCAATGACAGTTAAAACTGCCTGATATCTCTGAAGTTGCACATTTTAAGTGGGATGCAGTAATTTCTTGGAGAAGAATGGGTCAGAGAGGAAAGAAGAAAAGAAAGAAGTAGCTTCTTTTATTCAATTGACAACTAAATTGGGGACCTGACACTAAGAGCTGTTGGGAGCCAGAAAAAGTATTAAGTGCTCACACAAACACACCAAAAAAAGCCCTACAAAAGCATAAAAGTTGATATTTCACCAAAAACCAGCCAGACTGCTGTTTGGGTTCTTACCTTTTCAGGCAAAACCTGGAAGTTTGCAATAATAGCTAGAATGTTTTTGACAAAACGACCTTTCCTTAGCAATCCAGCACGTGTAATGAACAGTTGATCAGTGTCAGAAATGTAAAGTTTTGATTCAAAAGGGCTTTGGTATACATTTTTTGCCTGTTGGAAATTGGTCCCATGTGGTGGCTGCTTTGAATGTATTAATTGTCTTGCTGAGAGTTGTGGTACAATGAGAAAGGAAGAGTTGGGGCAGATTGACTGGACTTGAGCCTGTTGCGATGATTTTGCACACTTCAGCTCTCATTCTTTGTTGTTTAATGTTAAATGCTCAAACTGAGATTCAGAGGAAAAAACCCAGCGTGTTAAGTGATTCGAGCTTGAAGTGCATTGAAACAGCTGAGTTTGCACTATGTCATGGACCACAGCTGTAGGTTTTCCCCTAGTACAGGGAACTCAACATCTGGCCCATATCCATTGCAGCATCTGCCCAGGCCCAGCAGAATAGTCACATGTGGGCAGAGTAGCCTCAGGCACAAAAACTGATCCCCTACTGGAAGAGGTAGAAAAAAAAAATCCAGAAAGGGTTTTTCCATTTGGCAACAGTCCACAAGGGAATGGACCTTTCTTCTCTCAGATGCAGCATCCTCCTCCTCTGCTATTTCAGACGTTAGGTAAGAGGGAGGAAAAAGAAGAGCTATGTATCTATGTATCATACTTCATATGACTTTTTCAGAGTGTAGGACTACATGCAGTTGTGTTGTTGAAGACAATGTGCCACGTTGAACGCTCTGGTGGCCATCGCATATCTAATCTTTTCTTCCCACCAATCGTTTTTGCAAGCCTTTTGTCAGTCACAGTCAATAAAGCTCCAACAGCAAAAAACACAACCCCAACCCTTCCAAAAACAGTGTGTGAACTTTTATGTTCACGCATGATTCTGTCTCAGCTTCCCCAAATAATGGCATGTGTGAGCACAGGGGAGAGCTGTTCAGATGTTTGATGTGAGGCCTGCTTGGCCTTCGCCTGCGGTAAAAATAAATCATAGTTTCTCTCAAACATGTGGAAGGAACTGTACATAATTTAGGGGCTAATCTCACCTTGTTGATTATCCAGCCCGCAGCTCCTGGGTGGGACTGGCATGTAGCTTTTGGTCTTCCAGCAGACATCCAACACAAGATGGTTTTGCATGGTGAGGTCTTTTGCAGCGTGGACTCAGTATAACATTGCAATCCACTGATGTGTTAATGACTGGGTTGATGGATACCTGCTTATGCAGCTCTTAGGGATGATACCGGGTGTGCAAGGCTCAACCTAGGCGCTCCTTGACTTCAGTCGTCCTTTTCTGTCACCTTACAGGGAGTTCAGTGAAAAGCCACCCAAAAAAAAGGCAAAAGAACATGGGAATATATTTATTTTCAAATAAATTTTTTTTCTAGGGAGTTTCAGAAAGCGTTTTGAAATGCGTTTGAAAATGCCTGTAGAAAATTAATTCCTATGAGATGCATTTATGTGACAGGGAAGAGAAAAACAGCTGTGATATAATCCTCTAACTGTATCAGGTTTGGGTTTTTTTGTGCTGCTTCTTTCAAGATGTGCCTAAACCTTCTTATTTGCTATGTAAATACAACTTGCACCATCTTTCAGTAGAAGAAGGAATGATAAAAGGGGATGCTGTAAGCAAAGGATGTGGTTGCCAAATATGAAAAGGGCAAAACTAGCAGAGAGGGAGGGAGGGGCTTTCAGGTTTTGTGTTTCTCGCAGCCTTTCAGAAACCAGCAATGCTCCGTTTGTCATAGCGCGGCAGCGACGTGCATAAATAATTGTGAACACAGCCCGGACGTGCTCAAGAGGGCACTTGGATTGCTATATCCTCCTGAAGATGTTGAACCCCTCGGATTAGTTACCTCAGTTGCTCAAGCATTGCACTAGAATCATAGAATCATAGAATCATTAAGGTT
>WAAD01097453.1:0-29790 GCA_013389945.1 Fregata magnificens | reverse complement strand
TGCAGTCCATAAATGCGTTCCACCTCCACAAGCCCTCTCCTTTTCCTATGGGGCAAGATTTTTCCCCAATGTTTTTGAAACCAGAGCAACAAATGAAAATATTTCCAGCTTGTTTTTAACTGTTGCTGACAACCTCTAAAGTGATTAGAGAGTGTGTTTCTTTCATTTGTTTATTTTTTTATTTTATTTGCATTCATTAAATGCAAGCATAGCACAAAAAATTAGACCATAAGGGATGTGTTTGTGGAATAAAACCTGGTTGGAAGAATGCCAGTCTGACTGCTAGTAGTCTTGAAGGTGGCATTTCTGTAATCCTGCTGGAAACCAGAGCCTGACAGGACATAACAAACCTCTGCTGTTCCAACTGCTGTTCTGTATTTAATATAGATGGACCAAAGGAATCACATCTATTTTAGCTAGGCGCATCCTGGAGCCATCACGTGATAGTTGCAGGAGGGAGATGATATGGTATCAGGCCGTTATTGTTTGTGTGTCCTTATTAGCTCCCAGCATTAGGGAAATCAAAGATTACATTGCAACATCCTAACCAGGATCCTAATGAGTGTTTATAGGGAGCGTTCTTTTTGTTAAAAAGTGCAGTTTTGGCCTGTTTAAACTCTGATCTGAATTCCCCAGATTTTTTAGGCAGAACTCTTGAAGGATTTGGGCACCACTCACAACAGGGGCAAGAAGACTGGGGTCTCTTACACAAGCTGACTAGAGCAGTCTTCATCTCTTCACCTCTGAGGAACAAGGCATTTTGGGGGTAGGGCTCCCCTTGCTCAGCAAGCAGGACAGGTGTCCTTTACAGAAAATTTTAGCTTGGACTGCAGAAGGAAACAAGTACTCTATAGCCTATGGTTAAAACATACCTCTACGAAGTGTTACTCATTTGCACCCAAATTAATATTTAAATATTTTACAGATCCCAGGACAGTTTCATCAGGTGAGGCTGGGATAACTCCACTCAGAATGGTGTATGGAAGTCATCAACAGACACTGCTCAGAGGGAGGTCTCCATCCACACGCCTGCTCTCGCATAGCAGAGGAGACTCCAAACCCAATTCTTCATCATATCTCTTCTCCTTCTCTGTGCTAGCTCTGACAAAACCTTTGGGATGGGTTTGTCACCTGCAGCTGTGAACTCGGCCATTGGCTTTCACTGCAGATAGAGCAGGTCAAAACTGAGTTTTCCATTTTCTTGAAATTAATTAAAATCAAGCATTTTCAGTTTCTGGCCCACCTGAAATAATTTTTATTCGTTTTTCTGTTCAACACTGCAAGCCCCTCCTCTGTTCCCTTCCCCAGTAAAATTTGCATGTCCCTAATCCTAGGATTTACTTAAGCAGCTACAGAGAATCCTGAAATGACTTCTCCTCTAACTGCTTTGTCTCCAGCTGGAGACAATTACCGATTTGTCCAATTCTCACCACATATATTATTAAGATCAAAGGCAGACCTCAAAACATTAGCAACTAATTTCAGTGTTATAGTTCTAATAAAATAAAAGCTGGCCACTATTAGGCAACATCTCTTTTGTATGTGGTAACTTCTTCATTGAATTCTGAGGTTTTTTTCCTTCCCAGATAGAATTAATCATAGTTGCAAGGATCTATGGATTACTGCTGCTTTTAAATTTGCAGCAGGGTGGCAGATGGGAGTAATTTGGGTATGTCCCTGGCAGGAGCATGGAGAGAGGCAGAATAGTGTTAATAATTTATTTCTTCTTATTCTAATAAAATTCTGCATTCGGTGTTAGAGACTCTTTTTGCAAGGGTCTCCTTTCATCAGATGGCTTGGTAGCGGATGTTATTTCTTCTGTATCATTGCAAGCAGGAGGAAAAGAAAGTGCCACCGTTCAGTCTTCTGGACAGCAGATTTGGATGAGCCCAGGGAAGAGTTGCCAGGTTTCAGAACTGAGGAGTGCTGGACGTGGGAGGCGGAAAGAATTAAGGGGATAGGGAATGATGTGTCTCATTAATATAGGAGACAAAGGCAACTGTAAATCGTCTGCCCTCACTGAACTAGAAGATAAGAGTAACTGCTTTCTTTTAAAGTGTTTCTATGTTTAGGCCCTGCTTCCCAGAGAAAACATCTACCCTTTCAGCTCCCAGCTCTGGCAAAGAAACTCGATGGCCTTCGAATCCGGACCGAGCAACCGTCTATAAGGCACAACGGTGTGATCAGCCCTGAGGCCTCTACCCTGACTCTCTGCTAGCTTGGAGGCTCTGATGAAGATGAAGGTCTGAAGGAGAGCCCGCCTGCCCAGCCCTGCCTCAGCCCACCCGGGAGCTCAGCCAGGGCGGGGGCACAGGGAGCTGCCAGCACGCAGCCAATGGATCCCTGGTCCTACCAGCCTGCCTTGGGACACCCCACCTCCTGCTCATACCCCTTGTAACTGGAAACAAGCGTGAAAGGAGGCAGAAGCTGGATTTACTGTGGGGCTGTGCTGTGGGGACCCAGAAGTCCAAAGCATGGGCTGCAGAAAAGGTCTCAAGAGGGAAAGGTGAGCATTAATTCCCCCTACGGTGCAGGTCACATAAGCTTGAGATTTGCCACCAGTTAGCGCAAGCAGACAGGCAAACCAACGATGATGAGAGGACTATGTCTGAAACCACCTCATCTGACTCGTATCCCAGTGCTCAGGTCAAGGCTGGAGGAGGACCCCTCTTGCCAGCAAGATTCACAGCCTAAGAGGAGCCTGTCCCTGGGGCTATTGGATAGGGCTACCCAGGAGTGAGAGGTGTTAAAGATAAGGCACAAGCGTAGGAGCAAAGCCTAGAAGCTGTGAGAGCCTCGAATCCACCTTTCCATCTCTTCTGAGGTGTGAACTATCCTCTGGGCTGCTGCACAGAAGTTGCTCACTGGCATTTCCTCTGGATGCTTCCCTCCTTTTGTAATGAACGTGGCTGCTGCTTTTTGGGCTGTCGGTGACCTCCGTTGAGGGTAACCGCTCCTGAGTGGGACTTCCCAGGAGCCATGAGTACTAACAACACCGTGTTAGCAAACCTCAAACAGCAAGAGGTATGCGCCGTAGCTCTCGGCTTGGCTGGGGTGATTTTGTCATTGAATCGCTTTGCAGTACCGTCCTCCCCGTCGTCACCCCCCAAACTGTCGTGCTGTCCCAGGTGATGGATGAGGCGACATGGCAGCAGAGTGGTGCAGGTACCTTCAGCAGGTACCTGTGTGGTGGACAGGCTGATTCCCTGTGCCACGAACGGGGTAGCCGGGGTGCAGTTCTGAGCCCCGTCTGGATGTGCTGCAAGATAAAGGGGATGTCTTAAACCACTGTGGCAAAATTTGCTAGAGCTGCTCTGCCAGAGCCCGCAGTTAAAAGGGGCCTTTTCCCATGTAGTCATGCCAGAAGAGATGATCACAAAGAACTGGCTGTCACTGATCTGCTCTGAAGTCCCAGTTTTTGCAACACCCCGATTTAAACAGTTCCATCCCCCCGTGACTGCAAGGGTACTGATCAACTGGGCAAAGCGTCCTGCTTACAGGGAAAGCTTTGCAGGAGGGACTTGCATCTCAGAGCTGTAGCTGCTCATCAGGGCAGCAGAGAACGCTGCAGCTGCTGCCGAAGTCTCTGCTACTGGCTCTGCGTCTGCAGATGCGATGTGATGCGTCTGCATCGTCTGGGGTGGCCCTCCCATCACTTGTGGTCGGCAATGGTGCAAGTGATCTCTTGTGATTTTTATTTGGAGATGAGCTTGACATCACCTTCATGTGACCTTTAATCTTCAAACAACATTTTTTTTTAAAGCTGAAATAATGCATGGACTAATAATGTTGTAAAAAAGTATGGGTCTGGATTTTCCCTCTGCTTCATGTCCGCAACATTATAGATTTGATACGACCTACCACAACCGTGTTGTGTACGCTGCATAATACGTCATTACAACTCCAGAGGGCCTCTCAAAGCCTAATCTGAAAGCTGATTTACGGCAACCTGCCTCAATCCGTAACAGCCTTTAGCTCACTTCTGACACTCTGCTAGGTTTCCTGACTTTCTGCCTGGTTTATTTTGGAAGCAGAAGGGAAAGGTGGGATTTCTGTCAGATATAGGCCAGCTCTTCAGCCGGTCACTGGAGCTTTGCTAGTTCTTGCCAGATGGGGACTGGGCACTGGCTTTGTCAGATGAAATATTACCTAGCCAAGATTTAGTGGCATCTGGCTAGACATTCTTTGCTTTCTAAGAGATTTGTTGTCACTCATCCCAAATACTTTGGTCTTGGATCTGGTATTATCTGATTATAGCTTTTCCTCCAGCTACTTGCAGTGAGATATTTACGTACACACAATCACAGCAGATAAATAAAGAGATAATCATAATCTCGTTAATCAGCACACTGTAGTAATCCCCCATAAACAGACAGGCTGAAGCAAACCTTTTACTAGGTCAGTGTCACCACTGATGTTTTCTCTTTTGTCCTGTGTCAGCTGTGTAGCAGGAGGTGTTTCAGAGAGATCAGGAAATTAAATGATCGTGTGTACATACAGGAGCTGATAATATGCATCTTGCATGCATATGCTATTTGGTGGTAACAAATCTGAGAATAGCATGCAAAGATGAGTAGGAAGAATGCAAACACGTCTTCACTGTGATTTCGCACATGGCAAATTCCAGTGACTCCTATCTCGGGGCATTCCCTACTAAACCAGCATTTACAATGTGCTTTTGTTTGCTCTTAGTTCCCAGAAGCTAACGATGCTGCTGGCACTGCAGAAGTTACAGTTATGTTTCTTGTCACACATGGTGCACATACATTATTGTAAATGTACTTGTATGAATCAGTTATTGAAATAGCAGGGAACATGAATTGCACACCTGCTTCCAGCAAACTCTCCTTGTCTGGGTTTATTCAGTTGCTGTAGGATCAGTAAAAACATTTCTAAAGTAAAAATGATTCATCCAAGGAACTCTAGGAAGAGGTCAGCTCTGTTCAGACCCACTCCAGAAAATGGAGGGGAATGTCTGACCAGCGGAAAGCCAGTGGTGTTACCTGCCCGCAGCCCCTGCTCCGGCCCTTCTCACCACGCAGGCGTTAACACTTTTGTATGCATGTTTTAAAGAAGATTGTTTCTAAGTACATGCTAGGGGGTTTAGCATGTTGACTACTGCACTGGAGGGACTCCAAGTAAAGCAAGGAGAGCAAATGAGATTTGGGAAATTGGTGGGGCTCATCTAAATTGTCAGACGATGTTCTCATTTCAGGCAAGGGCACTGTAACTCCAAGTTTGGGGCTGGCTGGAGATACCAAGGAAGTACAATGGGAAAGAAGAGTGCCTCAGGCACCCTGGGGTTTGCCTTAGAAGAGAGGACAGTATAACCTTTAATGTTTGCTTTCTTTCCCAATTTGCAGGTCAGCTTCAGCAGGCCTGCATGCACTTGAAAAAAAATGACAAGCTGCGTCCAGTCCCGTGGGTCTTACTCATGGGACTAGTCCTTACTCATCGGATCGGCCCCCACAAGGTTGATGAGACTGCTTGTATGATTGAGCCTTTTGGCAGAAAGGCTTGTTCATTCAGATGGGGATCTGTTTGTTTTGCACGCTGTAAAAATGCAACTGTCGCTGGAAGGCAGCAGGAATTTTACCCATGCGAGCTCAAATGCGCAAAGGGTCACAAGCCCACCTGGGACAGTCCTGGAGTCCAGGACAGTCTGGGCACCCCAGCGACGGTCTTCAAGAAGCCACCATGAATGTGCATCCAGGCCCAGGATTTTTTTTCTGTTTCCACATCTCATCCTGGAGTCCCCAGAACTTCCCTGTTCCCACGGCTGTGGCAGCAGATAGAGCCCTCGTGTCTTTTTAGCTGCTATAGGATTTATGTCATTTAAGTCAATTGAGGAAGGTGGGAGTGGAGGCAGTGTTCCCATTCATGTGATGTGTTGCAGAGGACGTTACCCTGTGTCCCTGTTTTTCCCCACACAAGCAAAAATGTTGCCACCCTCAACTACAGAGCAGCCATGAGCCAGGAAAGGGGGCAAGCTCTGATCTGGACAGCCAAAGACTTTAAAACTCTGTGTTGGAATTGGTCCAGGTGCAGAGACCCCCCCCAACCCTGATGATCACAAACATCCTGGACATCCGTTTCAACGTGGCATCTTCATCAGCAGTGTCCTTGGCTGTGGCTGCTGATACTGGCTGTATTTTCACTGCAGAGATGGATGTGTGGGGATTGCCCAGCTCAGAATAACAATGGTGCTTCCTGCCCTGCAGAGCAGGCAGCGGTGGGGCACAGCAGCACTGGAAACCTCTTTTCTATCTCGGCTTCCTGTCAAAGCTGAACGTCTGGAAGGAAGGATGGTCCTACAATTAGGACACTGGGCTGGTAGGACTGAACTGCAGTTCTAGTTTCTACCTGTGCTTTTGGATGTGATTTTGAGAAAGTCACTTAAACTCTGCTTCATTTTGTTGCATTTTAGGAACAGGAGCAATTCCCTATTTCAGAGGAGAAAAGGTCATGAAAGTTTGTGACTTAACTGGACAACATGGTCCTGAGAGCCTAACAAGCAACAAGTGTGAAAGAGGGGGAAAATCTGGTAGGCTGTGGCACTTGGGGATCCTGTCTGATGGTGGTAAAGCAGTCCTCCGAGTTTGGTGGGGTTTCTTATTTTTCCTGAGGTGTCTCCTACAGAGACCTGAAGTTCAGCTTTTTGTAGCTAGGGAGATTTTGGAGCATGCAGCCTAATAGCAAGGAGAGACTTTACCCTGCTGTGTATAACTTTAAAGGATCTGTGTGTAGCAAAATTTGCCCGTGAAGAAAAGTCCTTCCTCATGGTTAGCACGAGGCTGCCGTAACAGTACATTCCAGCAATGTTGCCATCACCAACAGACAGGCCCAGCACTTGCTAATCTGTTTAAAAACACCTATTTGGGGTGAAACTGCTCTCAGGAACTGGCTACCAGAACAGCAGCGCGATCAGGATGGAGACTGATTAGCTGATTTGTCTCTGCCGCCCTCACTCCACCGCTGAGGACATGGTGAGAAGAAAAGGACGCACCTCGGTGAATTGCCCAGCACCCTCGGATGGCGTTTGAATTTCATGATTAGTGGTTTTGATTGGGCTTTTCTCATCCATGTTTTTTGCTCAGTGGAAGGTGTTTTTAGGGGGGGACCTCTGTCCCATTCAATAAAATGGTGCTGACCAAATCGGGGTGGGGAAGGGCTTTGCTGCAGAGACAGAGCTGGAGCCCAGAACAAAGAGCCAGAAGGGAAGGCACGTAAGGGACTGCGGCTGGGGGATCACAAGACCCTTGGGAACAGCAGTGGGCTGCTACAAAGCAATACTCTCAGCCAGTTGAAGTTGTTGGTGCTCTTTTCAAGTCAGCTGTCCTGCAGACTGCGAGTGCCTCTCTCCAAGGAGAGGGAGCCAACAGCTTAAAAACTCGATTTTCTGCTGAAGCTTGCTAGGGATTGATGATAAAATAAACTAAATTCTCTTTTTTTTTTCTTTAGAGGAGGCACCTTAAGTATAAGGTCAAAAGAAGTAGACTTGAGGACGCTTTGGTGTGATTTATGAAGGTGGCCCTGCCATTTGAATGAACTGGCAGCTGTATTCCAATGAATCTTGACTGAGCAATTCAAGGTGCTTTTGCTCCCCAAGCATCAGCCCTACCCAGCATTACAGGTTACACTGCTTAGCTGCTCCAGCAGGCAGTTTGATGTCCTAGCTAGGACTCCCTCTGCAAGCAGACCAAGCCACAGCAGCCTTCTTTGTGCTTTGAGGAACACAAAGGTGCTGAATTTGCCAACACGGTTACTGCTGGAGCAGTAACCTCTCGCAGAGAGGTGGCCAGCTGCGAGGGGCAGCCACTTCTGAAACTGCTCCTCCTGTTTCCAAAGGGAACACATGTTTTTGCAGTTAATAGTTAAAATTAGGTAGCTGCTTTATTTTAGCTGTTGGCAGCTCTGCTTTGGCTTTGCTTAAACCCATGTTTTCAAGGGCTCTTCTACATGCACAAATGGCAACAGCCTGCTGATAAACCAGGGAAGTTTTTTGTGGAAGCTCTGAAGCATCTTCCACAGGCAGTTTAGCACTGATTTAACAACTACAATTCAAAGCCTGCTAATTAATATTGTCAAATTGGTCAGGTTGCTGAAATCAATTTGAACATGGTTTTGCTTAAGCCATTTTCTAAACCAGTCTTCAAAGCATGTCACTACGTTGGTGCAGAAATCTGAGCATAGATATGTTTTTTTGTTTCTTTGCACTGTGTTAGACCAGCTTTTACTTGTACAGCAGTGGCAGTTCAAGTCAGAAGACAAAATACTTCTTTGCTACTTTGAAAACAAATTTGGTAAAATCTCAGATCTTGTCCTTTCTATTTTAGAATATGTTCTGGGAAGACAAGCTTTAAAAAAAGATGGGAAGTAGAACCAAAAAAGTATCCAGCCTTCTTTATATGCTATAAAGCAGCAGAAAGACCTCATTAGTTAAAAATACTTTCACAACGTCATTAATCTATTTGTCTTTTCAAGGTCCAATGTTTCCTTTTTGCCAGTGCACTTTGGTTATGCTCCTTTATGATCTCTTTTCCACTTCCAGCCCACAAGACTAAACGTGCTTTATTTTTTTCATTGTACATTTCCCCCTTCCTGTTCTTGCCTCCTCACACTCACCCTCAGAGATCTGGGATGATCTGAAGACAAGACAGCTCCTGCTGTGTCTAAAGACAGCTTCTGGGCTGGATGGGTAATGCAATATGAGCCTTTCACTGTCTAGGTTGCTAATTTGGCTATGAATCGATCGGTCATGACTGAAATAGGCTGTTCTTCAGTAGCTTTCTAGTGGTCTGTTTGACACATTTATTCATGTTCATATCAATCCAATCCCATTTGTCACCAATCACCACCACAGCTGAGCTTAATCTGCTCTCAACCTGATCCCCACCAAGGTGGTGTGAGCCTTTGGATGCATCTGTCCTGTCTGGATTTTCTCCTCGTGGTGGTGTAGCCGGTGTTGTAGCTGCAACAGTTCTTTTTACAGAAAAACTGACCCAGTGCTTTTCATCAACTGGAAAAGACAAATCAGTCCCCCAGCAGTAAGGGCACAAGCAAACCCTCCTTTTGCTGTCAGCTATGCCATTTGAAGGTGTTATTGCCTCTTCAGGGTGCAGGTGACTGTCCCTTTACTGGAGGTGACCATTTCCAAAGCTCTGATGCTGGACAAGACCAGACACACAACCTCTGATCAGCTTCGGTCAGCCACATGGGTTTGAACAGTCAGCACTGGCACGTTAAAATAATCTGGCTGATTTTGACAACAGCAGGTTGGGGGGTCCTGCTGTAGAGTGTCCCTCCTGCTGGTAGATCACAGGGGTAACCGCTGTGAGTAAGAAGGTGCTGTTGTGCCCCTGGCAATGAAAATGCCTTTTGCTGACAGAGATAACGCTAAAAATCTGTTCACAGCCTGTGTGTGCACTCAGAGCTGGACGGGGCACCCTCTCCAAAGATGGAGGAGGTTTGCTGCTGCAGCTCTTGTGGTGTCTGTGGAGTCCTGTTGACCTGCTGCTGCTGTGCCTAGCATGGTTTGGACCTGAATCAGCTTGGACCTTCAGGCAATGTCCAGCCCATGGCTTGCGGATCAGCTTGGACCTAGTCTCACTAAGCGGTTCCGATGTGGCCACCCTGCTGCAGAAGGCTAAGCTGGACAGACGTGATCTGGTGGGCCATTGACCTCAGGATCAGAGAATGGGTCTGGGACCATTTTATTTGCTGGTTTTACTGTCCCCTCTGTGCCTCACTGTTTGTCCAGTGTCTGCACCCCAGTTTTTCTAAATCCTAAAGATGTCATTGTAATACAAAGGCACGACCCGAAATAAGAGCAGTCCTTTAATACCCAGGGAGACGTCTCTTAGGGTTTTCTGCACCCCAGAGGTCACCCTGTCGTTCCAGTACTCTCAAGGGACACAGGAGGTGGACTTCATTAGACAGGCAGGACTGGAGCGATGTGGTCTCCGGTCATATTTACAAGTAGCTTCACTGGAGTCCCTGCTCTCGGTGCACCAAAAGGTAGCAAGACCAAAGGAGCTGAAACATGAATAGGAGCTGAAAGTTTGGAGCTCTTTTCTGGCATGGCAGATTTGCTCTGTGCCTTTCGCCAATTTTCTCTAAGCTTCAGTCTCTTGGCATTGAAAATGGAGAAAATACTTTACCCCCATGGTGGCTGCAAAACTCATTGAGGAGCCATCAGCAGAGTTCTTTAGATCAGCAGATGGGAGGATTTGTGTGGTATTCGTTATTTGCATCACAGACCTCCCTTTTTGTCCGATCAGGAGGTTTTTTTGCCTGGGTGTCTTGTTGGAACTGCCACCGGCATCCTAGTTCTGGGCATGCACTGCACATTTTACCTGCTCTCTGAACATTGATCAAAGCTTCTGGGAGGAGAAACCAGCAACATACAAAATACATGTCAGTTCAGCTGTTTTCACATGCAGAGCTTTGCTTAGCCTGCTAAAGCTCATTGTGTTCAAGCCAAGTAATTGAAGGAGTCAAGGCCCTATTTAACCTTTCGGGAAGAGCTGATGCTTTGACACCCACAAAGAACTTCTTTGTTTGAGGAGCTAAAGGATCTTTGCAAGGTTAGGCTCAGGTACTACAGCCCAGCACATGGTCACTAGCTGTGATGAGTAAGGTGGGTGGTTGGGGCTAGGATGTGGGAGACCTAGGGCTTGACTGATTCCTCTGCCCGAGGGAATTTGAAACTGCACCTCCCACCTGCGAGGACATTGCCCTAGCCACCAGGTGTGAATCAGTGTACTCTTGAGGGACGGGAGAAGGACATTGCAAGCATTCTCAATCCCTCACGTTGGATCTTCTGCTTTCTATAAGGTAACTTAAATAATGATTAATCCACAGGAAAAAAACCCCAATCTTCTAGCCCTTGAGCAACTAATTTCAGGCTCTGGTTCCTGCTGCTGTGAACAGTGGGGACTGCAGGCCACCCACACCAGGGTACCTTAGAGTTTGTTTTGTGATGGCAGACCCTCAGTTTGAAGCCTTGTCCTGAATGAGACAAAGAGCGGATTTGAACCAGGAATGTCTTATTTTCTGAGAAGATGTCTTAAACCTTGAGTTAAAGAGAGAACAGTGGTCTTCCTCAGTTTTTGAACCTGGGCTGTCTGTTGAATGTGGTGAAAAATTCAGAGTAGAGCAAACCGACTTTTTCCAGGAAATATTCTGCCTGAGATCCCACAGTCACCGTCCCACAGGCAGTCTGCCTGTGTAAGGTGGGCTCCTTCACAAGAGTCAAGGCAATATGAATTTTACCCCACCACTGTCCAGCATTCAGTACGGCTGTTGATTTATATGTCGTGTTGCGTTCTGCTATGAAAACATCTATAATGAATAAACCTGTAATGCCTTTTTTTGTTATTCAGACGATATTCATACAGCAGTCATTTTATCTCATTTTTTTTCTCTCTGTTGTCCCTGGTGCTATTTTCTGTGCTTCTACCTGTGTTGGAAGTGAATTTGGACCAACACACTGATGAACTGTTGTTCCTTATCTTGTGGCAATCATATTCAGCAACTCTGTGTTCAAAGCGATGTAGTTAATGGGAGGAGAATTTAATTGCACCATCTTTATTCCATCGTCTTTGTTTCCTTTGTCCCCTTTGGGATTGTTACCTTGGCATATGTGTTTGCAGACTTGCCCTCTTTTAACCCAAGTCACCCTCTAATTGATCACTACCATTCTGCAACCTGGAAAACCATGGATCTGCCTTGCAGCAAGCTGAAACAGGCACCACGTGAGGCATTTCTCCAGTGTCATGCCTGGTATTAGCCAGGTACTCTACAAGCTACTTTGGCATCTTCACCCTTATAAATCTGTCCAGTATAATGAGGCTCATGGGTTATTTAAGGTGGAGGGCTGTCGGCTAGAGTGCTAAAGACCTGTCTTTCATCCACATCGTCATGTAAGCAATTCCACATGTTTGCTGTCCATATGGACGTTGCAAGAACAGAGGAATCCTGCAAGAGCACTTAATTACCTTATGTTACCTCAGAAACCCATTTGACTTGCTAAGTTCTGCAGTAATCACTTTTTGTAGTTGATTTAAAATGAACAACGGAATCATCCAGATCCCACACAGTGTAGTGAATACATTGATTGCAGTTAATTAATAACATGCTCCTTTTTATTCCAGAACATGGCCAGAAAGCCAAGTGTATCAATAACACCTACTGAGGGAGTAACGGTTAATTGGGTTTCCTTTTTATGTCCACAAGAAAGCCAGTAACTGTTTGGTGTGTTTGGGCTGTGGAGAGGCTCTAATATATGTCCTCACACTCTTACAGCTTATTTTATGTTGCACACAGAGGGGTTATTCTTGCTGTCCAAACCCTGGCATAAGCTGTACAAACCTACAAACAGCTGGGCCAGTGCTTTTCAATTACACTTAACTCATCCCCTGTTGATGCCTTGGCAATGAGCCTAGTGTAATGTGAGGCACTGCCTCGTGACCCTGAACCCAAAGACTAAGAATACTTAAAGGACACTGGTCCACAACTGTAGAAATGTTTTTCAGGAACAGACTTCCTTAAATATCGATTACTAGAAGTGATATGATTCAATGAGCTTAAATGACTGCAGGATGAATGCTGCTGCGTTGCTGCGTTTCTCGAGGCAGCTCCCTGCTCCCCTCTGCCTCCTGTTCTGCCCGTGGCTGGTGCAATGCCAGCAGCACGCAGGCAGCTCTGAACACACTGCGGTGGATGAGCCAGGCAGTCTCCGTGTCACATAGTCTCAGCTCCCCTGTTTCCCAGCAGGTTCTTGAAGATGTTTACAGTTCATTTTGGTGGCCCGAAGTCCGCTTCTTGTCTAGCTCTTTTTCTGGAAGGTCGTAACGTACTCAGGCTAGAACATAGGCAAGCTAAAAAACGCAGGTGTCTCTGCCTAGTGAGTAGTACACCGCCAGTCATATGCTTGGAGTGTACTTATGCATTGAGACACAGGACAGAGGTTCTGCTGTCCCATCCTGGGATTGGGCACACAAACGTTTCTTCTTGGGGAACACCTGTATTTTGGCCACATGGTGGATGTGCACCCAACTGTGTGAAGAAAATGGAGCTAGACAACAGTCTCTTTTTGTCTTTATAAGCAGTTACAGAAACCTTCTTAGCCAAAAAAAAATTTAAGTCAATGAGAAAAACAAAAAAAAACCCCTCCTACCTCCTCCAAAAAGGTACTGGAATGTGAGGCAAAAACATACTTTTGCCTTTTGGGTACTAAGCAGGGTTTTGTGGTTGACCACTGCCAATTGCTGGTGCACAAAGCCAGGACTCTTGAGGCTTGAGAGCAGTATGGTGCTGGGAAATCTCTGGCCCACCAACCACCTCCTGTTTGGCCTTGCGGTAGTCATGTCATCTCTCTCTGCATCTCTGCTTCCTTCTCAGAATGTGCCTTGTCTGGCACTGGGTTCTCTGGGGTAAGGACCAGCCCATGACATTTATTAATATAGTGCTTGGCATGCTGGAGGCTGACTCCGCTGAGGTCTCCAGTTGCTACTGAAGTGCAAAATAATTAAAAGAGTATGTTAAGGCTTCTTTTATGTAATGCTGTCATGCAGACAGTCGACGCTGGTTAGCTTCTAGGTAGAGTTTGACTTGGACCTCGAAATTGTGTGTCTCGCTTATAAGATTATTTGCTTGCAGTATGCTATACTGTCACGGTTACAACCACTGCAGAACCCAGCTATGGCATGAGGAAGAGTAGCTGAGCATTTTTCCTGCAGACCCCTTAGACTGGAATGTGTCACTGCTTGTCCCAAAAGAGCACTCAGTGTAAGATACCTTCACAAGCATTTTAGAAAGCTGTCTCTGATTTTGGGACCCACAAAGAGACAACTTGGTCTGCCTCAGAGGTCTGAACAGCCACAAACCAAAGTGCTCAACACATCAGAAAACCCTCCACTAGGCACATAAACCTGGCTCTCTGAGGATCTGAGTCCGAGGGAATATGTCTTTTGCAGATTGACATGATATGGAGCAGCTTTTCTGCCACCAGCCAAGCCAACTCCTAACTAGAAGTCAAATCACTGCAGTTACGGTGTACTTGACCTGTCTGCAGCTGCATAGCCCCAGCTGTGCCTGGTTTGCTTTGGCCCCACTCAGAGCAGGAACAGAAGTCACTCGTGTCTGGTGTGAAAGGCTGGATGAAAATACCCGACGTGTTGTCTGATGTAAAACCGAGTCAGCAGCACCGATAACAGGAGAGCCCAGAAATACATTCCCTTCCTGAAAGGGCCGGATGAAATAACCTTTGAAGAATGGGAGTGCTCCCTTTGAGACTATTGAACAAACCATTGACAAGCGCTGGGACATCTACTAAAAGCAAGCTTTTAGCTCTTGCGCCACATTATTTCCGGACCTTTTACCCTCCTCAGCAAGTTGCAGTCTTTTACATGGTGCCATTTGGCCGTGGAGTCCCCTGGTGTGACCCAGAAGAGGGGATGCAGGACAGTTGTGGCTCCACGCAGCATTAAGCTCACTATCAGCAAGCTCAACTTTGAACTTCCACCTTCGCTAAGCCCGGCAACTTGCCTCTTTGCTGCAGATGATGTAGCCCTGAAAAACATGCTCTGCCACATCACACAGACACAGGCAAGCAATACAAACTGTGGCAATGAGATAATAATTCCCTATGAAGGAGCACAAGTTAGAGAGGAAATGCTTATTTTCAGTAAATGGCTTTCAAATAAAACAAACCTGACAGGACAGCTTAAAAAGCTTTTTAATTAGTCAATTTTCCTTCCACTGTTTAGTGCCTTATGCTTGCTAAGCTTTTTATTGCTTTACATTTCTGTGCCAGCTTGTGCAGTAACCCAGTAGCCTACATCAGGCTCTAGTAGCAGCAAAATCTGTTGTACCAAAAGCAGCTGACAGCTTCTTGAAAGGCCCCTTGATTTTACGAAACAAAAGTGTAGTAACTTCTGACAAAGGGATGGGCAGGTACAGTGTCATTTCTTTTCCTGTACTTCAGTTTTACCCAACATAGCAAGAGGTAAGCTTCATTTGAGGAAGACAACGCTGGAAGAGCACTATGCTGAAGCCCAGTCTTACACAACTGTTGGCATTACCCCAGGCATCTGTCAGAAATACAATGAATTAGGAAGATTTATACCTTAGGTTTGGGTAACAGGCAAGCAAATCTCTTGAGGGTGGGGTGCCGTGCCCTGGAGATCACGTATCCGTCTGGAAACAACGGAGTTCCCTGAGACCAGGTAAAACAATGAAGAAAGGGTTGATGGTAACTTGCCTGATAGATGACTCCACTGAGCAGATCCTATGTTGCTAGTGGGAACGACCTTGTTTTGTTCTGCATTATGCAAGTCAAGGAGAGATCACCTCCCATGCCAGATCTGTGCTGTGCTTTGTGACTCCCAGGGCTGGTGTATGGTGGCTGATGCTGCCATGGCTGAGATCCTGCCTTGGCTCTGTACATTTCCCTGAGGTGAGCATTTTTTGGTTGGATTATTTCCTCCTGGGCTCAGAAAACTGGAGCAAATCCAAAAGAGGGGTGGGATGGATCAGGCAGGCATCTATCTATCTGGACCATGTCCCTCTGCTGCCACAGACTTGCCACAGACTTGCAAAGGCAGCCTGGTGCAGGTACCCAGCCCCACACACAGTCCATAGCGAGGGGCCAGTACTGCTGGAGAGAGATGCAGAAAGCCACCAGGCTATGCTGGAGGCTGTCCAGAGCCAGCCAAAACGAAATGCTGGGCACGAGGCCATCTGAGCTACTGCCTCTCTCCTGAGGACGGGCACCTACCAAAGGTCCCCTGCCTGGGACTGGATGCCAGCACTTCATCTCCCGGTGTTCCTGAAATACGGGCCTGGAAAAGCTCTTTTGGGCAGATGGGCTTTGGACCCTTGTGTTTGGATTCGCTGTGCTGG
Organism: Fregata magnificens; assembly: GCA_013389945.1. Classification (NCBI taxonomy): domain Eukaryota; kingdom Metazoa; phylum Chordata; class Aves; order Suliformes; family Fregatidae; genus Fregata; species Fregata magnificens. The sequence goes on along the minus strand of WAAD01097453.1, from coordinate 13,884 downwards.
ACTTTTCTTCTCTGCTGTTTCCCTTGTTCTGAGGTGGCTGCAAGAAAATCTTTTTCTTCACCCACTTTAGCACTGGAACTAGACACTGGATTTTCTACTCGCTACAACCCTTTCCTAGAAAAGGGCCCAGCTGCCTCAGACTTCCAACAGCCCCAGCCCTGGCTTTGGATTTCACATGTTCAGGGACATGTGAAAGAGCCATAACAGGCATTGTAAAGACTGTAGGCAGACAATCAGTGTTTACTGAGCTATCATGAAAAATGCGCAGTTAGACAGAACATATATATACGGGTGTGTGTATACGTACATCCATATGTAGTTCCATCTTCAGCTTCTGCTTGGGTATTCACTGAGCTAAGGGTAGTGTCCCCTGACTCATGAAATCTTTCCTCTGGGAGAGACTGCAGTGATGTGGCTGGTCCTCTGCTATGATACCGTGCCCTTCTCCTGCTGGGACGTGTGACTCCTTCTGAGGTCTCCTAGAGCTGCTTGAGAACTACAGTTTTCAAGAAGCAGAACTAATCCTTTTGCTTTGTTCTTCTGTGTTGGAATTATTTGCCACCCCCCATTCTTCTGTAGCAACATCAGGAAAATAAAACATTTGATCTACCCTGTAGATCTGTTTCAGTCCAAAGTGAAGGGGAGGCTTTAACTTTTAAAGATCATCTTTGGTCTAGGTGACGTGGGTGACACAGCCTTGGCAGTGCCACGGATGCTAAGGCACTGCAATTTGATCCGATCAGCCTGAGTTCATGAGCTGTGCATGGAGAGATCCCCTGGGTAACCACAGGGAGTCCATCAGGTCACAACTGACAACGTTGGACACATTTAGAGGTACCACTCTCAGATACGTAAGTGCTGCTGTTTTGTCCAAAGCCAGTTCAGTGGCCTCTCATAAAAATGGTACAGTAGACAAAATATTCTGGACAGAAATCTGCTGAGCAGGAGAAATCTTTAGTTGGAAAGTACCCTTTCTGCAATCTCACCCAACCCAAAACACTGGCTTACAAGTTTGAAATTGTATCACTTTTTAATTAAGTGCTGACTGATGTTACCTTTAGAATCACGGGCTGGAGACACAGGATGCTAATGATTAAATATCTTGATCCCTATCCCATAATCCTAATGCTCTGCCAGTTGGCTATCAAAGTATGTCCGGAGCAGAGCAAGCGTTTGGCAGCTTCGCAACCTTCAGTGATTTAAGAAAAACCCCAAATGACTCTTTAGTTTATGTTCCTATTTTAATCTATAGGCAGTATCTACAGCTGCCGAAGAAAGGCTGTTCAGCATTTCCTGGGTTTCACAAGCTTTGAGGAACAGTTATGATGAAGTCTTTTTCCCAGCTACAAAGTGCTTGGTAGTTTAATAACAGGCTTTGGACAGGAAGACCAAATGCTTCTCCAGGGAGTGGCAGTAGGATTCAATGCAATAAAAAGGCCTTAGTCACAGTTGTGTACGCACGGCTGCAAAGGCACACTCGCAATAGTGTTGCCTTTGAGGGAGTTTGTGCGTTGGACACAACCGGAAAATCCTTTGCCATGGTGCATCTCCTTCAATGATAGATTGCTTACGATTTTGTCCTGAACTGTGTCCTGTAGTTTCTTGAGCTTGTTTGCTTATGTGGTATTTGAACCCATTCAGAAGTCTATAGAGTATTTGGATTAAAAACTGATCTGTATTTCTCAAAGACACTTACCTGGTACTGCCGCAGTGCCAAGTCTGGCCAAAGGGCAGTCAAGCAGCCACCAAACGACCTAAGGACAGTCCCCCCCTCTGACAGACAAGTTTTAAAGGTACCATGTTCAGCAAAACAAAACTGGGCAGGGGTAGGTAGTCCTTCCTAGCAGGAGCTCGCCCATCTGAGGCTGCACATGCTGGGAGCTGGGGCAAACTGGAGATGGGAATCTATCTGCAGGGGTGGATTTGGCTTTTGTGCTGAACCCCTCTTTTGTAGCTTTTCCAGAGATGGATAACCGCTCCATTTGCTTCAGTGGTTGCTGTTCCTACCCCTTTCTTTCCTTTGGTTTGGTTTAAGGAGGCTTAAAACCCGTGATGCAGCTATTCTCATTATTGTTTTTGGTTTAACCACAGATTACTTACTCTAAGCGTTGCTCTTACCAACTACAGACTGCTTGACAGGAAAGACTTTGTTTTTCTGAATATCCTACAGTGGGACAGCCAAAGTTTCCAAAAAGGATTCATTACTTGCGCAAATTAAGCTCACTTCCAGCAGAAAAAGGTCTTTCTGAAAAAGGGGCCTCTTTGAAATGCCACAAACATTATACAGGAAAAAGAGGCTGCTCAAACAACTGATCTCTGTTGGAGGACTTGCCCTAATGCCCTGTTACGGGTACACTGTACTGCGTATTTATTTCATTCACTCCTACCCACTTCACGCATTTCCCTGGTGCTATTTCCTGCTGAAGATTTCTGAGCTGAGGGCAAAGTCAAAGCATGAGATCTCTCTACCATGGCAGTTTCCATTTGGTGGCTAAAAGGAATCCCCTGCAATGATCCTCTCCTCCTCTTCCTTGCTCTGGTTTTCAGGGTCCTTTGGGCTCTCCTTGCATCTCTTGGGAGGGTGGGGAAAGTTAAATAACACCGAGGAGTGCAACTTGGTGGGTTTCACCATGCTGAAAACCAAAAACTGTTTCATGCTGAAAACAGTGTGAAAAAAAAGGTTTTCGCACGATTTCATTTCACTCATTTACCAAAATATAAAAAATAGTGAGAAAATACCCATTTCACCTTAGAGCTCCATGTGTCTTATTGCTGTTAGCACACTGAGGCTGGTGCTGGGAATCACACCCCAGCTGTTAATGTGGTATTTAAGGGTACTTAACATGCATTTCATTAATAAACCAACATTTCTGCTGTTGCTGCTCTGGTGTTTCCCAGGCACCATTATCTGATCTTCTAATTATCACAATTTTATTCTTGTGTGGGTAATTAACAGGACATATCAGGGTTCTCTGTGTGAAATGCTGCATTCATTTTTTAAGTTCAGAGCTTATTTAAGACTACTTCAACAAGGTCCTGTAGCAGTGATTGCATGTCCCAGTTTTGATGGTGGCTGAGGCAGTGACAGGCACAATCTGTGGGGTACTTTGAGAGGCTACTGCCCTCCGTTGGCCATTGGCCAGAGATCATCATCCTGAGCCATTTTTTCTGGAACAAGGACTGATGCAAGTTTAAATTTAAAGCACCTGGCTGCAAACTCTGTCAGCTGAAGAGTCAAGGTGCTTTGGCTAGAGTGACAAGGGACAGTAACATCTGCGAGGAAATAATAAATGGCAGAAATTTCTTATATCAGCCCATCATGAATTTGTGTATAGGAGTACCTGTCCTCATTTATTCTGTGTTTTCTTTAACCCAGCTCAGTGCCACTGAGCCAGAATTAAACCTTCCTGAGAAGAGGTGACCCTCTCCATCCACCTTGGAGAGGGCAGCGTGAGGCAAATGAGGTACCCATACACCTCCAGGCAGAGGGGAGGGAGGACAGCTGGAATAGCAATCTTGGATTTTTTCTCAAATTCAGCAGCCCTTTTGGCTGGATTTTTAGGGCTAAAGCTTCAGGAGGTGTAAATTTGCCACATCACTTCACAGCTTTGCACTGGGAGAGAACGTGACTGTGCAGAAGCAGAAAATACAGCAGAAATGTAATGCCAGGGAAGGGAGCATGTGTCTAAAGTGCAAGACAGACTTTGAAGAGGACAGCAAAGTGCTTTGATAGCATCATGCCACATTGGGGTGAGTGCAGGAGGGACCCAACAAGATCGGATAAATGGAGAAAGCTGTAAATCAAAGCAGAAAGACCAAGTCCTTGCAGAGCCTGTGCTCTGTCCTGTGTGTGATATGGGCTTGAACTGTGGTGCTGGGTATAAAGCACCCCTTGTACAGCAGTTGCAGGGAACATCACGAGCAAGGATCTCTCGTCATCCCCTGCCCATGGGTCTCCTTGGTGCAGGCGGCCTCAATGGCCTTTGCCTCTCTGGGAAACAGTGGGAAACATCCTTTACCTCCCAGCCTGCAGGCAACTGGGTACTTTGCTCTTCATCACTGTCCTGTGAGGGCACAGGGGTTCTCCTGTCCTCCTTCATTTGCTCACTGCCCCCTCGAAGGAGTTACCAGTGCAGGATGATGGTTCCAGCAGTGCTTCTCCTGTTCCCTGGAAAAGAGCTACAAGGGAAACCTGGTTTTCTGTGTGGAAAACAGGACTGTTGCAGAGGGGAAGGCAGGCTGGGCAGCATAGCAATGTCCTCCTGCCTGGCCCTTCTCTGCTTGCAGTTTTGGAGTCTTACCACCAATCATTTAACACCCTGCTCTGCTAACCTTCAGCACTGATTCGTTCTCCCATCCCTTGCCCCTGATTGGCTTGACTGACATTTATTCACCTGAGGAAGATGATGACAAGGATGAAAAAGCAATCGTTCAGAAGAGGTAGGAGGAATTCTCCTGCAAGAGGATGCACAATGAGCTGTCAGCCTCATGGGGGAAGCAGGTGAGACCTTTCTGTTCCCAAAAATCAGCCTCTGAAAAACCTTCACTCGATGGTCCTGTCCCCATGTCTCCATCCTCCACACCATAGACACTGTCCCTGTGCACTTTTTCTAAGTCCCTGCATGCATTCATTCCCCCCTCAGTTACATTAATTCCTATGGGAAAAATTACATTGCTGTCCATTGAGTCACTAGCCATCACGTTTTCCAGCACCCTGGGTGGCAAGCAGGTCACGACACTTATTTCCCCCCCCTGCTGTTGACATGCACTCCCCCTTTTTCCATCTGCAAGCCCTGGCTTTGCTGTTGCTGGTCCCAGAGCCACTGCTGCACAGCTTCTCCCCTCCGGTCCCCACACAGCTCCTCTCTTGTGCTTTGTCCTTGTGCCTCACATTTCCCCTGGCAAGGAGGTGCGAAGCCTTTTCCAAACACAGAGCTGGGCCACAGCAATGCCTTGTGAGCAGGAGGAAAAACTACCAAATGTGCCTACTCATTCATCAGAGATCTTCCAGAGGAGTTTTCCAAGCTTAATTCCCCACCTGCACAGTATGGAAAGTGAGATAAGGAGGGGAGAACTTGCCTGCCCTGCTCACACAGCATGAACCCAGCCTGGAGCTGTGGTCCATCCAGCCTATGTCAGGCTGCGTCACTCCTCCGCTTAATGCTTCCCCGCGCGGGCTGTGACTGGCGGTGACACTGGAAAGCAGATGTTTCTCTCCTGAAAAAAGCTGTAGATGAATCCTGGATTGTGTTTGCGTTCCCAGCAGATACACAATGTGGAAATGTCTTGAAATAGGAAAGAGTGTCCCGGCTGAATGAGTAGAAGGCATGAGATTAAAAAAAATCGCTATCATCATTTCCGACAGACTTGCCAAATTCCTTGTTTCTGCACTGATTTGCACATCCTGCAGATGTGTCTGCTCAAATTTCCCTTCTGGTATTTTCCTCTTACACAGTATGTCAAGCACAGACACACATTCTCCTGAATGAAGAGCTAGTTCAGTTAACAATAAGTGAAATACCTACTGTCAGTGAGAGAGTGTGAGGAAGGGAATGTGACCGGGTGCAAACACATGTGCCCGCGGACCACACGGCAGCGGATGAGCATGCTGTGTGTTGTTTTTACTTTTCTAGGCGACGGCAAATGGTTCACTGTTGGGGACAGCAGAGGTTTTGCAAGTGCAAAACAGTATATGCACAGTCCTGAATGCTGCTATGTGTCCCCTGTGAGATGTTAAGAGCTGCCTCTATTAATGCGAAGTTGTACATTTGTGCCTTGTATTGGAACGGGGCCTGGGGAGATGTGGGGACTGGCCTGCAGAAAATTTCCAAGTTGATTTCCAAATCTTGTTTAAATGGAAAACATCCTTCCTCCTTGTCTCCCAGAGGATATCAGCTGCACCTTTAGTTGCAGGTACCATTTGGGAAACATTGCAAGGGAACTGAGACAGGCTAGGAAAGCAAGGGATTTGCATAAATATAGACTGGGTTTAAGATTATGGTTCTGATTATTACTTTTTTTTAATAACCTAAGCCCAGAAGACCTGTTCATGAGCCTCCTTGACAGCAGATTCTATAAAACACAACTTCTAGCTCCCACCAGGCCAGACTCTGACCCCAGCCAGCTGCTGACTCCCACTTGCTGTCTCCTCTGGTTTATCCAGGTTGAGGTCAGAGCAGGGGAGAGCTAAGTGGTCACCTAGAGTGACACCTCTAACAGAACCCTGACCTCATTTTGATACAGTCAGAGTCATCTGCTCAAGCAAAAGTGACCAGTCAACAGGCTTGGGAGCATAGGACCTTGAGCGAGGGCAACCAAATACCATCTTCTCCTTGTAGGAGCAATATCCCCCAATCAGGCAGATGACACCAGAAGAACAGTGCTCCCAGAACACTGCTTCCAGACTCCTGTTTCTTGCAGGGTCTGTTCTTTTCTCATTTCCCCGCACTGCGTTTTATTTGGAGGGGTGACAGTGCTGTGAGGAGTGGCGGAGGTACCAGGTGAAGGCTGGGTTGGAGTGGGAGCTCCCTGGTTTGCAGAAGACAGCGAGGACCTGGCTGGAGTGAGCAGCTGCAGGGAAAAAGGAGAAACTAACACAGTCCTTGCTTGCCATGGCACAATATCATGTGCACAAGCAGTTGTGGTGGGATTACCATGAAGGACAGAGCTGCCCAGCGCGGCGGATCTGGGTGGGAGCCACACAGATGTCCTCAGCAGCAAATGTGCAGTGCTGAGCAGGCGGTGCAGTGTCGGTGACTCTGTAACAGACCTGGTGATAGGGTGGGATTCCCCACATTTCTCTGAAAAACATGGTTGCAGGGCCTGTCAAAGGCAGGAGATGTGATCTGACAGACCAGTGGTGTGATGTGGTGTACTGAATCCCATCATGCCTGCTACTGCTGGAGAAGGGGGATCTTTGTCAAAACCACCATGGTTATCATGACAAAGAAATCACCAAGAAGCACGGGGAAGATTGTATCAAAGGAAGGAGATAAAATAAGGACATGCATTTTGAATGTTAAATTTGAGTCTTATGGCCTGGAAAAGTCGAAACTAATATTGCCTCAGGGAGCTGGAGTGCAAGTCCAACGCCAGCCACAAGTGGAAATGAACTCACGGGGTAGCTCCCTGCTCGTCCCGTGCACCTCGCTGCGATTAGTGCTCTGGGCTGCCGAGAGGCCCGGGCCAGGAGGAACAATAGCAAGAAGAGATTAAATGGAGAGATTAAGGTCTTGTCTATACAAGAAAAGTTGTATCGGTTTATCTAGGTGGATTTGGAGTGATGTAGTTAAACTGGAGAAAACCCCAAGCGTAGGGGCGCTTAAGCTCCGGCTGCAGGCGGTTTAACTCAAGCTGCAGTGCGGCACTGCCTCGGCACCTTTGAAGATCTGGGGCCAGATGCCTATCTAGACGTCTGAACGCTCCTGAAAATGCCTTACCTTGGTGTTGTGAAATGGGGCAATACCCCGCAGAGGTGGGGTGAGGACAGACGCGTTGGAGACTGCGAGACACAGAGGTGCTGCGGTGGCCGGGGCACGCCGGGCCGGGGCTCGGCAGCACCATCTCCTGCATATTCTGGCTGCAGGTGCTGGGGGCGAGGACCTCTGCGGTGCTCCAGGACATCTCCCTGGCCTCCCAGGCAGGCACGAGGACTGTGGAGCAGGCGGTGAAGCACAGCATGGGCAGCTGTGCTGGTGCATGGGGAATTTCTGTGGCAAGTGCTTTCATGCCATCTGGCTCACATGCTAGAGGTTTTTTTTTTTCCCGTGTCCACAGAGGAAAACCCTGTGAGAGCAGCAGAGGATCAGGCCTTCCTTGGGATGTGGTCTGAGCTGACATTGCCCTGTTCGGTGAAGTTTCCTCACATCTGTGCCAGCCTTGTTTCTCGCCCTGTGTGGCTAATCCACTGAAGGTGATTAGGATTTTATTTTGCTTTTCAGGCTACCTCATTAAGGAGTTATCCTCTCAAATTCTGCCAAAAAGGGCAGTAATTTCTCCTTTAAAAATCATGCACCAGCTATTAATTTCCAGCAGCTGAGCCCTGATGTGCTGTTACAATTATGTTATCTAAACACAGTGTGAAATCTGCAGCAGACAAAGGGGACAGCACAAGTCACCGAGGCCTCACTGACAGCTCTGCATCACCCTGAGAAAACAAATCTATTTTTCCCAGCCTGTTGCAAAAAATAAAAGACTATTTTTGATGGACTTGATCCTGTCAGATGCTGAACACACATTTGCGTGCATGGTGCTGAGTGCCTGCACCTCTACTGACATTAATATGAGACTAATATTGATGAGAACGTAGGTTTGTTGGTACATCACCGAGCGGCACTTGGCTCTGGGTGGAGGCCAGCACCCTCTCCACTTGCAGGCACATACAGAGCTTGCATAACTCCTTCACAGTGAAAGCAAATGCTATTATTAGTTTATAAAGCAAGTTTTGTTGAATTTGGCAGACAATGTGCATGTGTAAATTCCCCCAAATTAATTAAAACGTTTAGAGCGATGGTGGAGATAGCAGCACTGCTCATCTAATAGATAGTTTTAACAGGTTCACAAATGCTTTTATGTAATTAATTAATGCTTGGCTACCTCAGGTGAAATAATCTGGGCATGCATGTTTCCTTAAATCAGAGCAAAGGTAGAGGGGCAAATTCATGCTCTGTTTAGGCAGCTTCCATCAAAGTTGGTCTGAAGCCCATTGCGGGCTCTAATTTATCTCTGGAAGACAAAATGTGATCTGAACTGACTGTATGAAAGAAAATGCATGAAATAATAAATAAGGCCACTGTGCTTGCCAGGACTGAGTGCCAGAATTTTCTCCTTGCCCCGTTTAGCTCCTCTCCTTTTGTAGTCACAGAGCGAAACCAGGCTCAGACCCAGCCAACGGGGACTTGCGCTGACCCCGTTGCTGGCACGGTGGCATTGCGGTGGTGCTTGGCAGCATGGAGGAGGAGGCACGGTGTGACACGAGCTGCGTAGCCTTGGTCACTTCCTGCAACTGAAACCGTGGGATGTTTGGGTGCATGACCCACCACAGTCAATTTGGCAAACGAGCTGCCTGAATTTAAGGGGATATATCAAAAGTGCTCCAGTCAACAAGGACAGCTAATAATGTTAATGTGAACATGCTTGGGAACACTGCAAAAAAGAAGATGGCTGGCTATAGATGCCGCAGCTCAAATGTTGCTCCTTTGCCTCCTACTCAAATTCCTGGGCTTGGGACTTTAGATCTGGACTCAGTCCTCCGCCTGCCTTGTGCATGGGGACACAGGCACATGCAAAGCTTGAAACGCTGCAAGGAGACAAACAAAGACCTCTCAGAGAAGAAAACCCACAGCTTAATCTGGAGAAGATTTTCTGAAACAACTGTGTAATTCTGGTGTGCCTGCATACATGGCTGAGGAAAATAACTGCTTTTTCATCAGATCCCGTATACGTTGAGAGTGCTATCTGCTGATCACTGTACCATATAAGTATACACTTACTCACTTTTTGTTAACGCTCACCATGGAGGGTTGCCCCTGCTCTAATAGGTAGAAAGCTGTATTTTAGTTCTTTACTGCATCATCAGAATAATTCATTGATAAATGGCTGTCTGTTTTCCCTTGGCAAAATCAAGCAGAATAATGACCAGAGTATAAAACAACCTACCTGGCTCCCAGACGAAGGGGAGTGGAGAACCTCCCCCTCATTTTCCTCTGCAAGCAGAGCATATCTGATTTGAGTCACTGAGGGAATCAACTCAGAGACCTACCATCCCGTTTTCACCTCCTTGCTTTTCAGAGCAGCATCACACCTTAAAAATCTTCCTTATATAAAGCCCATCCAGGTACCTGAAATGCAAAGCTATACTGCTTCCAGACAAGAGGGAGGTACCAACCTGACTCAGACTCACCTCTGTCCTGCAAGCCTGCGTGGAGACCAGCTAGGCACAGCTCAGAAAAAGATCCAGCTTTCTATCAAATGTGTTTCCAAGCCAGTGTAGTTGGTCTCTGGGTATAGCCCAGTCTAGCTCAGTCCTCCAGTGACGAGGCTGCTTCTCACTTGTTCATCTTCTGACCTTATGAGACTTGCAGTCCAGGCTGCACGTGGCCCAGCTTTAACATATAAATAAAAATAAGTATATATACCTCTTTCCTGCCCTCCAAATGGACAGTTTCCTCTGTGTGCAAGAAAAGAACTCATACCCACGGAAGCTGGTGATACTGGAAGCCAGGTCTCACTCACTGGGGGTCTGCTCTAGCCACAGGGATATTACCCAGAAGCAGATAAAGCAGGTTAAGATGTGCTCTGGACTGATTTTACTGCTCTTGCTATGGGTATGCTTCCCTTGAGCACACCTGCCAAATCAGACCCATTAAAACTTTTAGAGGCTTCTAGTACCTAAGCCTGAGTCCATATCCAACCTTTTCTGCATCTCTGTCTAGATCAGGACCTTTTTGAGCATCATCTTAGGAACTTCCAAGTTATCAGGTACATTCTGATAACTTGGTGAATGTGTGTGTGAATGGTCTCTAAGATCGAGCGCTGCTGCAGAGCAACTTTAGGTGGTCTGCATTTTATCCTGAGTAGCTTGTTACAACAGTTAAGGGGACCACTGCAGGGAGGCTGATGGCACTTTCCCTGGATGGAAGTAGCTGGAACTCATCTCATTTTCATGCAGGTAGTCACCTAGGGACATCTCCTCCAATTAACTTTGGTATTGAATGGATGCTAAATGAGAATGCCAGCATTGTGGCTTCCTGCATCACGTTCGGTATTTTCTTTTCCATGACTGTGATGCCTAACGGACAAGCTCCCACCCTGGAAAAAAGGCTTGTAAACTAGATATCCTGCACAGCTGTATGTGAGAGTATTTCCTATTTATTGTTTAAAGAAAATCTCTGGAGTAAATTGTGGAAGAAAAACACTGGAATAAATGTGGGCTATGTTACTCCCTTGTAAAAGACACAACACTTCAAAGAGTCTGAAGCAGAGTGCTCACGTTCCTCCTTTGTTTCTGCTTTGCTTCCTTTGATCAAATCCTTTTCTTGGATTACATAAATCCTCATACACAGATTTTATCTCCGCTTGCACAGTTACAATTCTGGAGTAACTCCACTGTCTCCAACAAAGTTGTTCCAGATCTAGTACTGTGCAAGAGAGAGCAGTCAGGTACGCATTCTCAGTGACTGCATTTGGGTGTTGCTGTAGCACCTTGCAGATCTAAATCTGAATCAGGGCCCTGTAGCGTTCAACACTGCTCCCTTCTCTGATGGAAGGAGCACCCTGGCCACACGGGATGTACGATGTAAGTCAGATTTACAACTTTAGTTACTCCATGGCTTTCTTGCCTGTCTCTTACTGTTCTTTGTTTTGCCTCTTTCTTGATTTTCCTCATGTTTTTTTCTGTCTTTTATTCTCTCTCTGCTTATTTATACAGATAAGCATATTTGTACATACATATGTATGTGCACAGATGGAGGCACACTTTTTCTGGCCTCTCATGTCTTATGAATGAATCTCATTCTAGTCAAATACGTATGTATGTATTTGTATGTATATTCATATAAACATATAAATAAATATTTTCATGATACCATTCTTGCAATGGAAACCAGATTTCTGAAATGTTCTGGCCTTGCTTGACTTGCACATCAAAACTTCAGTCAAGAAACAAGTAAACACCGTCTCATTGTGAATAAACTGAATCCAGCCTTTTATTTGTCTAAACATGCTTATAAGGGTCCACCTGTGCTCACCCTAAAGGGATGTTCGTCTATAGGTGCAAGCTCTGCTGGTGGCCTTCTGTTCAGTGCCGTCAAGCACCCCATTCAGTGGGGTTCAGTTTCCTTCCCAAGGAGAATGGATCTCCATAGCAGAGCTGGGAAGTTCAGTGTGATGGAGCAATTTGGAGGAATAAAGGTCTGACTATTAGGCTCAGTGGTTGCATACAGTCAGTGAGCCATAATGACACTCCTACTGCTACAGAGCAGGATTATTGATTTTTGATGGTTGAGTATCACTTGCACCATAGTTACAAATTATAGGGTCATGGCCAGGCCTGATATGTTTGCTACTCAAAGCCCAGCAATTTGGATATACATGGAGGGATGCAAATTGCACCATCTTTTTATAGAGATGTTGGAATTAAGGAGACTTTTTTTAAAATATATACTCCTCGACCATGGTTTTGATCTTAAAGTTTGACATTGAAAAAGTCACTCTCAGAACAGCCTGTGCTTCCTTAACGGGTTAAGAGGGGAGTCTGCACTACTTTTGCATTCTCTCTCTCTGTGGCAGCAATTGAATTTGGCCCGAAATTATGGTAGTCTGCAATTAGTGGAGGAAGCAGATCTTCAGGTTTCTTTTTCTTGGCTTTATAAATGGGCCTGAACGGTGTCATTCAGATAGCAATACCATCCATGGGGAAGGTGGACTGTATACAGAAGGCTGTGTTTTAGCCTTATGGGGAAAACCAAGGCAGTCCTGAACATGGGGAAGCAGCCATTTCACTCTCTTCACTGAAAGCCTTCCAGAAGAGAGACAAACTGTGGCCGTGTCCCGGAGGGAGACCTTACTTTTGTTCTTTCTTGTTGTGTTCCTTCGTATAAACATATCCAAGACTGAAAGTATTTGGCTGTTCTTCCCGTCTGGAAACATAACAGGAGTCATGATGATTAGGTAAGTTAGCTGTGGGGGTGATGCATCTCACTCTGTCTTAGGCACCTGGCAATTAGGCATCTTGGCTTCACAAGTTTTCTTGGCTCCAAGAGCCAGGGGAGGGAAAAAAGGCACCTTTCCTGGGCAGTTTAGCCCCTGCCTTAAGCACCTGTCTTAGGACGGGATGACTTACTCTCTGGAGGTGTTTGCCCCTCTGCCTTACCTATAGAGGGAACATAGACAAATAGTTCAGATTGAATGTATGACTTTTAGAAGGGTGACATTATCCGTCCCTGTATGTCTAGTCTCCTAGTCCGTGCTCCTGCTGTCCTCTCACTATGAATGTTGCTGCTTCACGATCAAGTTCAGGCTGCCACAGTCATCATTTCTGTCTCCAAGAGACTGCTGAAATGAAATGTCCCATCTAACAGGGACACACTTCGCAGGAAAATTTTCCACACCTCTGATTTTGCACAGACTAGTACATCTCTGTCTTTTTTTAGCACGAATACTTTATGCAAGGAGTCTAAAAACCTATCAGACAAGGGAGAGGATTCACTCTGAGCTGTGTCCTAGCAGCTCTGTGTCAAAACATCCCCCTATGTAGTTTTATCAGCTGCTTCAGGGCTGTTGTTTTATATCTAACATTGTTATGCTTTGGGACAAAGATACAGTTGTGCCTCCTGGACAACTATTTTTATGCTATTAAAAATGGAACTCCTTTTTTCCTTCCCTAAAAACCAGCTCCAGTAGAAGTCCCTTTAAAAAATGGACAATTTGCTGTCTACTTCTGGTTAATGCTTGATTTATGCTGTTGTTACTGGGCCTTGTAAAAAAGAGCTGCTCCTATCACAACATTTCCAGATACATAAACAGTCAAGACCAGCCATTTGAAAGTCCCCTGCTCTGTAACCCAATATTATTTAGCTTTTGCTTTGATCTTGCGCCTGGAAAAAAATCTTTTCCTTGAATCCCTGAAAGTTTTCACAATTCTAATAATGCATCAAAGACGATACAGTATATAGTTCAGCCAATCTTCAGCATTAGCTCACTTCGTGAACCCAAATAAGCATCTTTCCCCCCTTCTTTCAGCTTTAATTTCATGTTTTCTTTGCAGTGATTCTGGGGAGTAGTATGTTGCTGGTGCTTGGGGAAGCGAGAGGGTGAGAGCGCTGGCTAACGCCAGGCACAGCGCAGTCAGAGGCTTCCTCTCAGAGGACTGCCAATGCCCTGAGC
>WAAD01097452.1:0-10193 GCA_013389945.1 Fregata magnificens | reverse complement strand
AGGAAAAAAAAAAAAGAGGAATTAAAACTAAAAGGAGAAAGTTTCTTCTTGTGATGAATTCTGACCGCAGTCGATGTATTGCATTCCCATCCATCAGGTCCCGTCACCATGTGTTTAGCTATGGTGCTGCCTTCTGCTTCTTGCCAGCAGTGCTGCGCTGCCCCTCTTCAGGTGAGGAGTGCTGTTTTCTGACAACCCTTCCGCTGATGGCCTGGGTGGAACAGTGTCTTGTCATTAAAAGGCTGCTTTGATTTTTTTATTGCCAGCCAGATTTTCTGGATCCTGGATTATTTTAAAGCTGCTTTCATTTTATGAAGGGTGTAGCAACTTTAACTACTCTTCTCCCTGGTCCCCCATGCTTTTTCTTAAAAACTTTTCTACTTGTACTGTTGTGCTTTCCACCCATCCGACCACAGAAGCCAGTGGCCCTCAATGCTATTTATAGCATATATAAATATATGTATATATATGTGCTTAAAATTGCTACTTGCTCCATGTAAGGGATATTTTCTCAGTTGTTCAGTGCCTAACTGGCAAGCCCTCTGAGCAGGGCTGCCTTCCCGAGAGCACGGCTTTCCGTGGCGGCTTCTGCCTGGCCAGAGAGCGGGGCAGGTGGAGTGAGGATGCTCCCCTCCGTTTGGCTGTGGGTGCTGCAGCATCTTTCAGCAGACCCAGAGTGAGCCGGGGTCAGTCCCGCGTCCAGGCTGGCTCTGTGGGTATTACTGTGGTATCATAAATAGAAACGTGAGGGTAGCGGAAAAAGTCTTCTTTTCATATTGGTTAAATATTAGAAATATGAAAATAGTGGAAATATTCTCCTTGTGTTATACAATGTTAAAACTAATTCAGTAAACCCGAAAATTTTTATCTGTATCAGAGAATCTGTGAAAGTAATTTTTATAGGAGGGAACAGAAATGACACACATGCTACGGCAATCATTTGATAGGATCTAAACCAGTCGTTCCAGTCAGCGTTCGTCAGACATCATAGTGTTTTCAGTCTATAAGTTGAATGACTAGACCACAGCTTTTATGAAGGTTGAGGATTGGCAACAGTGTCAAGTATGGGAATTGTGTCATAAAAGCATCTTGACAGTGCTGCAAGCGCTGTAGAAGAAGCGAAGCCACATTTAACCGACATGTAAGTTGCAAAGACTTTTAAGGATTTCTGCCTGGATGAACAAGTTCGAATTTACACAGATGCTGCATTCAACTCGTTCTCCCAGTTTGTAATATGAACCCTGAACATTGGAGACCCGTCTAGTGCTGTATGTCTAGTAGGAGGCTTCCGGCTTGAAACTGCACTCTTAGTTCAGTGGTTTAGGAGTACTTCTGGGCTGTTTTGCTTTAAAACTATCATCCTTGCTCTTGGTGCCTGATGCAGGCTTTCCTAGCTCTCTGTACAGCAATCTTCTGCCTAAACATGAAGTCCCATGTTGAGAGGGGGATTTAATTCCCTGTCTCGTAGGCTAAAGAACGTTAGGTACCCCCCATAGAGCAGCGTGTAAAATACAGTTTAAGTTTGCAATGACTAGTGAAAAGGTTTTGAAAAGTGTGTGTTTGATGTCTTAATTGAAGAGTGAAGCTGCCTTTAGAGTTCAGTGCCATCCCAAAGGATGGTTTCAGATGATGGCTGGTTCTGTTCAAAGTCTTTAGTTGGTGGTGGACATGTTGGCATTTAAGGGGATAGCAGAAGGGATGTACTGTAAAGTCAAATGAAGTTATATACACTGGGAGCAGGACGTAGTGAAGTGAGAAGAAATACGAGATCTCAACATGGGATAGAATTGTAGATTCGTTGATTTGAAGATCAGAAAAGACCATTATGATCATCTAATTCTATTTAAATAATGCCATCAGTAGAGTATCACCTTGGCCTGCATGAAGCACACGTGGTCTCTTGGAGCTGGAACATTTTGTGAATACACAGTTGTAATGTAAAAAACTTCACGCGATGGGGAATCAGCTGTCGTCTTTGGTAAGCTGTTCCAGTGGTTACAATTACTCTAATCTCTATGCATTATTTGTACCCTGAATTTATCCATATATTTGGCTTCCAGCCACTTAACCTTGTTATACCTCTGTCTCTTAACCGAGTGGTCAACCAGTCTCCTATCAATTCCTTCTCCATCTTCATTTTCAGAGTTTGCATAATTGAACAGTGTTTTAATTTGTGGCTGTTGAAGAGGGTGAATTGATTTAAATAATTTTGAGTTTAAAGTAACGGACAGGAAAACTTGATTTAAACAATCAGTTTAAAACTTGTTTGGTTTCTGCAGTTCTTAACTGATTTTCCGTTCCTGGTGATGTCCATTGGGTAAGTGACGTTTAGTGTGCTGATATGCAGTGGGCGAAATAGTCTCTATGAGGAGTATACTCTAATTTTTAGCCGAGAGAATGCATTGTATGCATACCTATATATTTAAAAAGTTTGTGGAGTTCATGTTCATTTACTGAGTTTTAATTTTTGCATGTTTAATATTACAATAAGACTGATGAAGTGTTTCTTATTTACTAGATGGTTTAATTTTACTCTTTTGTCAGCTTTGTCAGCTATACTTAGAAATTGGAACTCATAGAAACTGTAGAAAACATCATTGAAATAATTTTTATTAATATTTTGATTTATTTTTAATGTGCCAGGTTACTTTAAAAATCTTCTTAATAAGCATTTGTGTTTAAAACTAACTTTTGTATTAAATAAAGGAAAAATAATACTTGGGTATTAAGATAAACTCATAGTTTCTGTTTGAAATATCCTTGAGAGTTTTAGAACTAGTAGGTATCACCCTTCGGCATATTGTTTATATTACAAGACTGGAAGAGAAGAACACATTTACCTACTTTCTTTTGCTCCTGCTAGATTTTTTTCATCTTCTGAATGAGCTAGTTATTGGTCTGTGGTGGCTGAATAAGCTATGAGAAAGAAGATATTCTGTTACGCACCTGCTTATTGATTACTTTACTACCTTTCAGTTTTGTTTAATCTGTGATTTTTATCAGGTTAGTAGTTTCTTTGGAACTTCAACAGCAAATGAGTACTGCTTGAGCATTGATGAAAGAAGGACTGTAAATCGGTTTCATAATTTCAAATGTAATTTTGATGAATAATTTAAATGAGTCAGAATTTTTCATTAGAACATATAATAATGTTACAGAAAAAAGCCATTTCTTTACCAGACAGGTTTTGGAGCACTGTTGGTTAGCCTGCTTCTTCTAGAAGTATTAAACGTTGTCAAAAGATAGGAGTAGCCATCTATTCTCATTTTGTGAAACTGCCTATGAAAAGAACTTTTTCCAAATATTTCACTTATTCTCAACTGATGACACTGACACCCCATTTCTCAGGTGCCCTTTCGGACATGCCTATTCAGTGTATTATATCTAAAGTATGAAATAGGATGCTCGTTGGCTAGAGGTACCAGCTGAGCAGAATCGCCCAGGCTCAGTGTTTGGTGTGCTTACCTTGTGCTGCACTTCTCAGACCTTTCTGTTTCTTGCTCACTCTGTTTTTTCTTCCTATGTTTTCCCAGGATCATTTCAAATTTAATAATGCTGTTGTTTGTATACTCTATTTTTCCCCCCATAACTGCTGTTCATTAATTGTACCAGTTTTAAAAGAGTGAGTAAGAATACCAGGTGGTTTTGCTGAGCTCTGCTCAACTTGGGGAAGTTGTGCGCTTTCACAGTGATCTTATTATTGAAGTCCTGCCAGTACTTGAACAAACTGGAGCTGTTCCCTGTAATTATTTCATCCTTCTTGGAGGATGCTTACGTATATACTGCTCTATTTCCTCAGTCTTCTCAAGGAGATAGAATTATGTCAATAAAGCTTAATTTCTACGTATTCGGACTTTAAAACTGTGATCATAGGTAACCTTATTTTATAAGGAAACCAAACTAAAGATGGGCCTTTCTCCTTTTCTTCTCTGCCTTCTCCCTAACTTCTTGAAATAGCAACTAAAGGCCAAAGCGAGATTTTTTTTTTTTTTTTTTAAATTTTGCCAGCTTTTTCACTGTATAGTTTTGTTCAGTGTGGTAACTCCATTTCTACTTGTATTTCTCATGGAGCCAAGCAAAATGGTGTAGGATGCGGAGTTACCAAAAAATAGTAC
Source organism: Fregata magnificens (assembly GCA_013389945.1). Taxonomy (NCBI): domain Eukaryota; kingdom Metazoa; phylum Chordata; class Aves; order Suliformes; family Fregatidae; genus Fregata; species Fregata magnificens. Next base: position 6,078 of record WAAD01097452.1, on the reverse strand, counting down.
AATTGGAAATGTAATTCCCTTCCTCCTCCTCAAAGAGGGAAAAGGAATTTTGTTGGCTGTGTCACTTTCTTTTTGCAAGTTGACATAACTAGTACAGGTCCTGTGAGAAGGACCAGGGTTGGGAACAAGGGCCGTTGCACAGTGTAGCCCTCTGCAGCAAGTCAAAAAACTGGAAAGTGGCGGTCAGAGGAAAGGTTTTATTAACGCTTCAAGCTGCCCGAGAGGAAAGTGAACCAGGTAAAGAGCGCTAGAAATATATCCAGGCACAATGGAGACTCTCTGCCAAAAGAATATCTCCTTATGCTCTTGAGACAAGTCCACACACATCTCATACACCACTACTGCAAAACCAATTGGTCTGTGGGGAAACATTGCCTTTCTAAAATCTAGTCGACCTCTGGTCACTTGTTACAGTCCCAACATCTTCTCCAGTTCCTCCTCCTGACAAACTCTTCTCCAGTGCACGCTGCAATGTCTTGGTTTAGGCTTCCAGTGGGATGCTTGAAGTAGGCTTGCGCTTTCCTCCGTTGGGCTTACTACTTTTCATGATTTTTATGTTCTTTATGAACCACCAGTTTATGAAGAAATAGCCCCTTATAGTCCAGCAGTGGTGTGTGAGGCTCCTGTAGAGCTCTCCACGGAGCTTTTGAACTTTGTCTTCTGAGTACAGCTCTTCGCATGGCAAAGAAGAAATGTGAGCCTAAAGCATTCGCAGTCATTAGCTTAAAATCCTTTCTCTGCAAAGACTAATAATGATTTCATTTTTTACTAAAGTGGAACTTTTAGGTGGTGTTTGTCGTTTTTCACCAGTAGTGTTGCTGTTGTTTTCTCCATGCAACGTCTGTTAGCCTTTTTATCTTTTTTACTTTCAAGTGGGTTTTTTTTAAATGCAGAAGTAGTTTCCTTTGCACACAATTCTAAATGTAAAAAACCAGCCATCCCTTAATTTATATTTTCATGTTATAGATGGCATAGCATGTTACAGGTCCCTGGAGCCCTGAATTTCTGCTGAAGATTTATTGCAGCGATTCCTGAAAACACCCTTGGTTTCTGGGTCAGTGCAGTAGACAGCTGGAGCTGCACATGGCGTCTCGGTGCTGGTGTCTTGCGTTACCTTTGGGAAACTTGTGGTACCTCACAAGTTGCCACGTGAAAAGTGACTCCATTTCTTCAGTTTAGGTCAGGCTGTCAGGTGCCTTTCGTGTCCTGCTCTTCTGTAACTGGGACATGTGACGTTCGAGGTGACCATGACTTCACTTGCAGTCTAGCAGGAGGGTCCGTTGGGCCTTTTGCTCTCCTTGCACTCTGGGTGAGGGGTGCCTTTAGTACGTGTCCTTGTCTTTGTTCTGGCTCCAGGATCTTGGGTACTTCTGCTCTTTCCCGTCTCTTTCCCAGTTATGGTGTTGGACTCCGTGTGAGTCTCCCTTCTCTGGGATGAAGGCAGGTTGCAGGGGAGAGAAACTGCTAAATTAAGGGGTGGGGGGAGGACACAAATGGTCCAAGAAAAGTAAATGCAGATGTCTGTGTGTTTCATTAGTAAATGGTGGCAAAAGAAAGCCCGTTGTTGCTTAGCGGTGATCTTTTAAGATCTTTTGAAAACTGTTCGCTGCTGAATATACTTTCCATGCAACGTGGATTTCTCTTATTGCAGCACTAGTTATTAGCCACTGAAGATCTTGTCCGTTACTAATATCTCAGTCATCAGCTCTGGAATGACATTTCTTATACTGCAGACAACTTTGACATGTTTTGTAAGACAGAAATTGGTTTTCACTGCTTGCCACAGAATTTTACGTAGCTAATGTGATGCCTGGTACATTGTGTAAAGTGATTCTGTTGTAATGGGTTCATTTTTGTTGCTTGAATAATCCTCTGTTGTAATGTCAAAAGAGTCTCCTGGCTGCTCCTTCTAGGCTTGTTGAGAAGCTGCAGGTTTATTTCGTGTGTTGTTCTTGAATGTGGATCTTTGTAGGTTGCAGATTCGTGCTGGATGCAGTAAATTTTGTTACAGCCAAAATCCGTGGATTCAGCTCAATGCCTGTTACGTTAGGAGGAGGTTGAGGTGCTTTCCTGAAGGGCTGATGTTTCTGTTGTTACCCAGAGCTGCCAAAGAGCATCCATGTCTTATCCAGTGTTGAGTTTCTCTGAGTGAACAAAATGAACTTTGGATGTGTGTTTTGTGTATTAACAGCTGTCAAGGGCATCTTGTAGGGAGATGCGAGCAGATGTGAGAGTGCAATGTGTATTTTTTCTAGTCTGGATTCTTCTGGTGAAGCTTCAGAGTCTTTGTTTTTCAGTAAGGGTGTTTGGACACATAATGCTTTTTAAGTATATCATTTAAAAGCACATTACCTGGGTTTTTGGAAACGGAAGTCTTACAGAACTTCTAACACACAGGAAAATGGATTTCTTTGTTGCTTTGATCTGTCTTCAGTGTGCAAGAGCACAAAAATACTATTGCAGGTGTTTTGTTTTAAAGTTTTAAGTTCACATTAATCAAAGTGGAATTCATAGATTTGTTATTTCTACTTAGTGTCAGGCTTTACTTTTTCCTCCTCTCCTCTTCAGATAGAGGTATTATGTCATTGCTTCTTTGCTGATAATCTTGCTTTTTCCAAAGATCCCATCAACAAAATTACTTTGAGTATGTTTTGTGCTCCTCACCATTTATTTTACGTCTGCAGGATGCAGTAAGCTAGTCATGCCTTAAGTTGATTTAAATCTGTCGAATAAGAGAAATACTTGGGGAAAAAAAAGAATGCTGCTTACTTGATTTATAACATGCTACTCTATCCCTAGATTTGGTCTCTATCTTCATTAACATTTGAACTTTACCATGAGATGCATACTACATTTTTAGAGAGGGTGGTGAGATTTGTTCAGACCTCCATAGGTGGTGTACTGGCTGATAATTTGGAAGTCATTTCAGAAGTGCCTCATTTTTGCATGTGCAAAACGAATGTAATGCTGTTTACCCTGAATACTTTTAGATCTACCATTGGGAAAAATACGTAGAAAAGCTGAGTAATACAAGGGTTATTTTACATATGCTTCAGCTGGCAAAGTCCACAGGGATTTCTGTAGATGCTTGCTACCTATGTTGCTTCAGCTGCGTCTACAGGCTGATGGTTTTTTTTGGAAGATATAAGGAAAAGTGTAACTTCTTTCCTTTGTCAGACCGAGAATAACTTCTATGAGCCCTGTAGCTGTGAAAAATATATTGAAGGAGGTCGTTTGCAAGAGGTATTACCCACTTGGTTTCCTTGGAAACGTGAAACATGATTTACAAATATTGACTTGAGAAAGCTGCAGCTTAGAGGAAATCCTAAACTGTTGGTTCAGGCTTTTAAATTAATATCTCTGAAGAGTTTAGGCTGTATTGAAAGTTACTGCATGTCCATGAAATGATATTTATAATAGTTCTGTGTTTCTGTGTTTCTTGGTGTAATAGCTAAGTCTGGATGCTGGAGCATCTGTGAGAGTTTTGCTGGATAAGGAGTGCTGAACTGGGATCCCTGGCTCCAGTTTCACCTGTGTTAAACAACCCAACTCCTGATGGAGTTAACTAATTAATGCTCCTAAAAATCAGGTCGTTAGTGCCTTACTCACAGCTGATGGACTGCAACCTGGAATGTTTTCATCTTGGTGGAGTTAGACACTGTAAATCATCATTCATGTCTTGTAAATGTTTCTAAACTCCATGGAAGGTGGTTTGAATGCTCTTTGTTTTGTTTATGCAAGAGATTGTGTGATAAGCCTAAGTAAATCACATTTACCAGATAACTTATTTTTATTTTATAGGAATTTTCATATACACTTATTTTTAAAGGCTGCTGATTATAATTTGGTCTTGCTGGGCTTGCTAAGGTTTTCAAAACAAAAGCTCCTTTATCCCTGGAGCATGGTGTCGGGAGAAAAAGCATACAGCAGAATGTTGCGTACATGTTAAGAGTGCTGAGTTGTATACAGAGTAGATAGAGATTGCTTTTGTGTGCTCATTAGCAAGGAGCAGGTCTTGGTTCAGTCAGTCTAACTGAGGTGCTACTGGCTGTGGTTTTATTCGTGCTTCCCTTAATGTCAATGCTGGCTTATGCGGTCCCTGTTGCAACCGATCTCCTGTGGTGCCTGTCCCTCTCACTCATACCGCTTCCACTGTCAGCGGACTGGACTGGATCAAGAAACTGCCCTAACTTCTTGGGTTTTACTGATTTATTCTTAACTCAGGTTATTTTCCCAGTTCATCCCCCGAAATAGGTATGGCTGCGCAGGAGCGAACTAAGTGGTTGGAGGTCACCAGTGCTGCTGGCAGGAAAGGACCCCTAGCCGTTCCCAAAGAGTGAGACAGCCTTATGTCCCCAGTGTTTTTAATCCAGAGGAACGCCTCCAGAGCGGAGATGAGATCTTGAATTTCCCTGGGGAAAAGCCCATCCCATGTGTGTTTGTCTGCTGGCTGTAGTGCTAGTTGTTTCAAGGCTGTGAGAAGATGGCAAGGTGCAGTTTTTAAGGAGGTTTGATGTATTATGGCGAACAAATGATGTACTCGGAAAGACCATGAGCATGCAAGCCTGTGCTTCTGTTTTAGACCGGGGTAAGACTTTGTGTGTCTCAGTTGGATTTTTCCCCCAAAATGTATTACGTTTTATGCAAAATATTACTCCTTACAAACTGTGCCTTCCTTGGTGATTATAAAGGTGTTTATGGTGAGTGGCATTTATGGTGAGTGGTCTAAGGTAGCCTTGTGGGGCTATAATTAAGGCAGGATGAATCTAGGTCTACCTACATCTGGGGCTGCAGGAGGATTTTACACTGGAAGGAGGATGGGGGGGATGCAGGCAGGCGGCTGCACAGGTACTTGTAGGGATCAGGTCCTAAATGTCCAGAGGCATTGGTAGTGTAGGCAAGCAAGGACCACTGAAACCTGTAGGTCAGTGTGTCACAGATAAGACAGCTATATCTATGGACTATGTCTTGTGGGACTTAAGAGCACATAGAAGGCCACAAAAACCCTGATACTGCTTTTCTCATCGAGCCAGTTTAACTGAGGGGAAAGGCTTTGTTTAATGCTTCTGTAAATAATGCTTAACATCCTGAAGGTTACAAGGATGTTTGTCTCCGATGGGGGTGCTAAGCAAGTATTCAGCTGTGTTGCTTTTCAGTGGCTGGTTCTAGCAGATGCAGGCAGCTTGCTCTTGACTTGCCACCTGCAACAGCTATAGATTACAGTGGCAGAGGCTGTCAGATGGCAGAAAGATTAATGAACGGGAGGAGGGAATCGGGGACCTATGGAAAGAGAGAAAGTGCACGTGTAGAAAAGACATAGTGGAAAATGGCAGCGATGCAGAATCCCATGGAGACTCCTGCTGTTGGCAACTCGTGTACAGAAGTGTTAAGCTGAAGGGGAGGTCAGTAAATCCGAAAAAAAGGTTTATTGGTTGGTGTTTGCAGAAGGAAGACTGAGAAAGGGAAGTACTTGATGAGTCTTAGGGTGGGGTGGTTTTTTGTTTGTTTGCTTGTTTTAAAGTCTGCAGATGAGGAAAGCAGAAGGTAGAGTTTTGTGTGGCTGAAGGCAGAACAGCAGGTATACAGAGTCATTCATTGAGGATCGTGAACATGCATCAGAAAAAGTCAGTGTGGCGGTTTAGGATGCCAAACATAGATACTAACAGAAAAGGAAGATAATTATGTCAAATGAACTGTGGTTCTTTGTGTGCCCAAATAAACTACATGGATTACTGCAAAGTCAGTCAAGATGGGACCAAGGATTTGCAGCATAAGATTTCTGCTAAAATTATGATTGTTTTTATGTGAAGCCGTTGTGCCGGTGCAAACTGAATTTCATACTGCAGGATTGATTGTAAGACAAATGCCTCCAGATGAAAGCTGGAGAGAAGTCACTGCTCTTTACTTAAACTTAGAAGGAAGAAGGGATAACTGCACTGAAAGTGTATAGACAATGCTCAGAATACGAAAATAAAAGATGGAAATGTATGAGATGGCAGTGTGATATGGCTTTTATTTGAAGAGAGGATTATTCTGGGTTCTTGCTGAGGGGATTGAGTGCACCCTCAGCAAGTTTGC
>WAAD01097451.1:0-19649 GCA_013389945.1 Fregata magnificens | reverse complement strand
CTGCCCCAAACCCAGGATAATCATTCAACCCCTTCTGAGACAAACGAACTGTAGTTTGTATCAGACTGCTGAATTCATCTCACATATGCTAATCCGGATCAGAGCATCAGCAGAGAAAAAACGACTGTGTGCATGAGCTGGTCTCATCACATATTTACTCAGCTGCATTAGACTGCACGTTTAAACTTCTCCCTAGCTCAGTAGGGAGTATTTCATGTGCATCAAGTACTTCACATGCTAACTTGATCATTAAGGCATCCTTCTCCACAGCTACAGCACAAATAAATTCTCACTCTGGCATTCTGGCTAACATCAGGAGTACTAACAGTTTAATACTATTGGAAGAGCCTGTATTGTGCTTTCAACAGGATGGATTTAACAGGCAAATAGGTCTTTTCCATCTTCTTCTACTATTATCTTGGTAAACAGAACGTGACACCTTACTGCAAATCCAGATATGACTCATGAATCTAGACAGCCATTAGGAACATTTGCAGAGAGCAGACACAAACCAATAGCACTATGAACATTTTAAGATAACAATATTTTTTTGAGTTAATATGCTAAGGCAAACAGATCTAAAAGTATTATGCAAATTCAAAGCAGCAAAAACCATCTTTACTGTATCTCATGTCCACAGTTGTACTGAATATCTTTGGGTCTTGTTCTTTATTAACATGCCATTACCAACAAGTTCTCCAGTTAAAAGCTTGTCTCATTAAACCCAAGCAGCTAAGCATCATGCTTTGATTGATTCAGTAAAACAGATCTGTGGCAACTGATAATGAAACCCCTTTAATCTCCTCTTCCAAAATAACGAGTCAAACACAAGTGTTAAGCATTCAGAAAGGTACAGTCAATCCTTATCAAATCTTTGCCCTTCTTTCTATGCCTAAGAAGTTAATTCATTTTCCTTTCAATGCAGAATGCACGATTGGTCCTACGCTGCTCTTACCTCATTCGTATCCAATAATAGGTACTCTGGCTCATTTTTAAGGTATTTTAATTGGGCATGTAAACACGTTTTATTCTTTGATGCTCTTTCATTCAGCATCATTCATCTCCAGCATGAAATCAACAGACTTAAAACATTTAATCACGTCAAAATGCAACATACAAATCCACAAATGACTTGAGCTCATCACACACACTGAATAGCTTGCATTTGGAAACTGTGCCTTCTCTTTGCCATGGGAATCAGCAAACCCTGAGCTACTCTTTCATTGAAGTAAACAGATTCTCCCTCCAAGTATCTGCCATTAGGCAAAAAGAGATGTTGATAAACAAAACATGGGATTTTCTGTTTGCTCTGTCATCTTTTTTCATCCTTTGCGGTCACATTGGCCTTATGAGAAATACTTACCCTTGTTTTACCACAACCTCTTGACAGCACGAATGTTTAAAAAAGTTTAAAAACAATTACAGTAACCGGGTTACAGAATGTACTGGAGGTGCAAGGGAAGGGAAAAACATCTTTGCAGTTGTTTATTTTCCTTTTTTAACAGTTAGCACACATTGTTTCTCTGCTTGAAAAGAATGCATAAGGGACAACAACCATAGTTGTTTTTTTTTAAAAAAAAGAAGATAATTTGCACTACTTTATATACAATTTCCAAAGCCACTGGGATACAGAAAGTGACGAGAATCTCTTTAACAGGGCAGAAATTGTGGCTGAGATGTAAAAAATTAAGGACAGACAGATCCATCCTTTGATAGGCAAAAGGGCAGAAACAGGTAAACAGCGAAAAAGGAATACTCTAGATAATGGAATAACATCTGTAATTAATTCTACTACATTAAAAAGAACTGAAAGCTTGCTCATTTGAAAGGAGAAAATATAGTTTGGAAAGTGAAAATGTGGAGAAGTGTGGGAACTGGCATGCTGAAACCCTAAATTGGGAGGCAGGCACCCTAAAGCCTTCCCAGGTCCATGACTGCATTCCTACTCACTGTCCCATCAACAGTCCTACCCAGCATGTCCCTAAACTCATGAGGTCCTTCACTGTTAAGCTGGAGCTTCTTTGGGCACCTACCACAAGGCATACGTTCACACATGCTCTTTCTGGCAGGTGCCCGTTTTCTACCTACAGGCAGGGCAACGTCCTGAAATTTGCCTATGTCTTGTGAAGAAGCTCACAAAAGGCAGGCAGGGTTTTGATGGCAGTGGCACTGGCAACTTGTGTTGTAGCCTTATGGTCAAGTAATTTGCCCAGTGAAGGAGGGACTTTGGTTGTAGGTCCTTCTCAGACAGAAGGGTTGATTCAGCATCTCCCCCATCCCAGGAATAACCCAGCTATAAGGACTTGCATCCTGCATGAGCATGCATGGAAGCATGGCTACTCTGACACCAGGAATGCAAGAACTGTGAGGCTGAAAGGTTGGGTAGAGAAGGGGATCCTGGCTCCATACTAGAAATCTGGATACTCAGCTATGACAGCGGAACAGTGAAAGCTCTATTTCAGTATTCATAGCTGTTTCCAGCCTAGTGTTGCTCCAGGGAATGGAGCCTACAGTCCCAGTCCTGTCCATGCTCAGGTAGGATTCAGGCTCTTCTTATCCACTCTCCTTCCTATCCTGTGACTTCTGTGCTCCTGTCTATACAATAGCCCATATTCAGCAAGAAGGAAGATGAAAGACTCCACCGCTCCCAAAGTATTTAATGCGATAAGGCCTGTGCCAAGGATCCTAATGACTAAAACACCTCTGTGGTGCTTGTGCTGAGAACCTAGAACTCAGGTCTCCTACTTCGTTGACAAGCTAGTTAACAAAGCTCTCCTGCAAAAGGTCGGAATATTGCTGTTGCTGCAGCCAGCTTGTTTTTCAAAAGAATCATCTCTGCTCTGTTATCATCCAGAAAGGGCTATGCGGACTACCTCTGAGTGAAAGAGATGCTTTTAGTTCCTATCGGTTCCCTATATAGTCCATAACAACTTATCTAACATAACTGGGCTGTATTCCTATGGAAGCACTTACATTCCCTAGCCAGTCAGTGAGGAGGAGTATACACCTAAACTAGATGGGTAGGGTCTCCTTTTTGCTTGCTCCTGAGACATGCAACTCTCTCCAGTATTATAATGGGGAATTCAGGTGGTTTTCCTCAGAGGTCAGATCACCCTGCAAAGCTTAACCCTTAACATACAGGTGGAAGTTTGTGTCCAAGTGAGGCACAAGTGCTATTTGCTCAAGTCTTAAGAAAGTTTTGTGAGTGTGTCATAGAGATACCACTGCCTCCAGTGCAGCGCAACATACTCTCACTACAGCTGAGTGAGGGAATGAAAATTTCATAGCAGGTATGACTAATCTGTACTTTACTGTAAGTATCCAGAGTCTTAGTGACCTCCTGATTTTGCAGTTTTTCCCACTGAAAGTAATGTTTATGCACTGAGCTGCATGGAGGAAAAGGCATATATTAAGGAATAACTTCAAATGCCTTGGCTATCCTAGATGCATTAATTTTTCATTACCTCATTTATGGGGAAAAAAAAAAACCCAAACCCAAAAACCTGAGGTAAAACTAAAGTATGTAATGAGGACATTCCAAATCAGGCAAAGAGAAGATCAAGCATTTTCTTCTGGCAGTGCTCTTAATTATTACCAGTAATGTCCTATTTATTATCATCATCATTATTCTTTATCCTTTTTCTTTAAAAATGATCCAGATTGTCTCCCTAAATGTGTATTTTTTTTTCTCTTCGACAGAGGCTAGATTCACTCATGGTTGAAAGCAATCAAAGTTTAGACATAAGAAATATATTTTTTTAAAAGCCTGTGCTCTGTAGTTACAATTTGGTTCCACAGATGAATTGCAAGTACAGACTTGGGTCTTACATTCCTGCCGACTGAATGGGAATCCTAACAAGTGAAACAGTGTACTCTGCAATGCTTATTTTCTTTCTGAACTGGTGACAAATGAGAACTACTGCTTTGAGTTAGTCTTACAAATGGCAGGAATAAAACAGAACAGTGCAAATGTTCATCTTTGAATAGTGAAGAGTCAAAGCAAACTAAGGTGAAAATGGTGTCCGGCAGGGTAATTCAGATCAGGAAAGTCATCCAACTCCATAGCAGCTTGACCCTAACATAGCCCCAGAGGCAGTGCTACAGCTGCCAGTTAGACAGCTAGCCAAGCAGCTAGCAGAGGTGCAAGCCAAGAAGCCAGCCATGAACCCACATGCCAATGCAGGAAAGCTATATTCCACAATTTGGCATCTGGGTCCTCCAGCTGCCAAACATCTCCCATCTGGCCAAGCCTGTGGAATGAGGTGTTAAGAAGAAGAACAGGGGTAAATTATACAAGAGCGAAAGCAGTACCTTTTGCAAGACACCAAGGACGAAGAGGCACGTTGTGCTCGCCAACATCTGAAACTCACACATAATATCACTTTGTCACCAGTGAAATGGTGGATCAGGGCACTTCTCGATCAGGGGAGGCAGTATGGACAAAATGCTCAACATTTTACAGGAAAAGAACAGTTAGACATGTACGAACTGGAGCAACAGTCCCAGCCTGTGGCCATCCATGGAGGTCAGCAGATGCAGAACATTTGTGTGGGATCGGTTTTGAGTAAAACTTAGAGCTTTTAGTAGATTTCATGAGCCCAATTAAAAAAAAGGGAAAGGACCCTACAAAAAATCTTTCTTCAGCACTTTGTGATCCATTCTTCCTGTAGAATAGAAGCTAATATAATTGGTGATTATATAGAATATTACTGCTAATTTTGGCTAAAGGAGCCTACATTCCAAATTGTATCTGACATATTAATTCATTTTAGAAACACAGCATTTTGGGAGACTAGTAGGCTCTTTGGAATAATTTCTGAAGTTGCACTGATAATTTCAAGCAGGTCAAAGAAAATTCTAAGGATTTTTAAAACATAAATGTATCATCTCAATTTCATACCCAAGGAAACCTTAAAAGCTTTGTATTGGCTTTAACAGAAAAGTTGCTGCTGCTGCTACTTTTAAAATGTTTGAGTAATAAGATCCTGCAAATTTTTAATATAAATATACCAGTTGTAATGCAATTAACTGCAAATTGGAGATAGGAGTAGATTTGAGGAATGATTTCTGTATTTGACTACTCATTAGCAATTTGAAAGTGTAATTGCTCTTAAACATGCTGTCGTCTTAATTTTATTATGAAGTTTAGCTCTACTTATAAATGTGAAGAACTAGATTTATTCTGCAACTTATTTGCTTTTACTGAATGTGTGAAGTTGCTTTTCCTTCTGTACTCCACAGATAGAGGGCCCACGGATTACTAACAGTACATAAAGCAGTGAGTTGATGAGTTTACACTTGTCACACGATGAACATGACTCCAAAGGAATCTTTTTAGGGCGCCACAAAACAAACAAAAGAAGCAGGGAGGACAAACAAGAAAGCAAGCACACCGAGAGTGGACATTTCATTGCATGCTATTTTAAAACCCAATAAAACAACAGCAACGAATCCAACAAAAACAGGAACCCTATCAGCGTTGGTACATCCCTTCTGTCATATGACATAATTTCTACTTGGGCAAGCGACGTGAATCCGAGCCACCTTATGGCGTCACAACGCTTGCCGAAACCTCCCAGTCACACCCCCCACTGGATTTGGATATAGACTCTGCACTCTAAAGCAGGGCATCTACTAGGTGCATTACACAGTAAAATTTTGGCCCCCTTGGGAAAAAAAGCAAGGAGACGTTTGCAAAGACCTCTTCCTACATTTTACAGCTTTGCTTGTTGACTGTTTCATGGTAACTGGCAATGACCCATTATAACATGAGCTATGTTGATTCACATTAACTTTGTTACTCAATTTCAGTAGACTATTTTGAACATTTTAAACTGCATTAATCAGACAGGGTATTTTTTTTCTATTCTTGTATTCTAGCCATTGAGGTTTGGAAAAAAAAATTTGCAGCTTTCCCATGATGCATACCACCACCCTCCCAGCCCCAAAATACAAAAAGCAATAGCAAAAATCAACTTTGGACCTTGCCCAGCCCCACATATCCCCCAGCCATGACATAAAGAGGGAAAGAAAGCTGAAAAGCACTGCTACTAGACTTTGTCAATAAAACAGAACATTATATAATACACAATAAAATGCTTCATACCTGGAGTTGAAAAAACGAAAAGGGTTAACAGCTGACCTGGCACAGCCCCACATGCTCTCTCTGGAAATTGAACACAGACAATTAGGAATTTTAAGTTACCCCAAACAATTGCAGGGGACTTAGACAAGCTTGAGGAACACTTACTGCAAAGTAAGCACATAACCTCAGTGTGGAAGGGACTTCAGGATTTTCCCATTCGCTTAAAACTCCTTCTTAAACTGAAATTGCCCTGTAGAGGTCCCAACTAATGCTAAACAAGTCATTAGGAGCTCTGCCATTAATTTGCATGGGAGCAGAGTCAAAGCTTAAGGGCCCAGGTGTCACTTAGTGGTAATTCTGGATCATGGTGGATCATATTTTCTCATTAAAAAATAATCAGTGACCAAGAGGAAAACATTAACGAGAATCTAGAGCAGGCAGACATTGCACAAAGAGGAAATAGAGGCTAGAGTGAACGTCTGCTCCCAGAATTCTGCTGCTTAAGTTAATATTATTCCGAACACATCGCTGAAAAACCTAGCCTTTAACGCTTTTTACTTAAAACTGAGACTCCAGGGAAAATAGATAATCTTCCAGAATATTATTTGGAATATTGAACAACACAAATATACGATGTCATAGCTGTATAAACTCCTATGCTGGGATTTGGACTATGTGGAATGCTCCTTTTCACTGACAAATTCTGATCTACTGCATGTGCTCAAACAAGAAGCATCATACAGCTGGCTTCTGGAAACCGTTCCACCACGTTAGGAAAAAAAAAAGAAAAACCTGTAGAAAGCCAAGTCCATGAATAACTCCCTTCAGTCCTTCTCTCTGTGGTTTAGACCTCAAATGTACCATGAAATTAGTCTGAGGCCAACGCCCAAGAAACTAGCAAAAATATTAGAATAACAACATGAATCATAAAAATGTTCTAGCACACTAGCAGTTGAATGCATTTGCACTGGAAACATTTTGGATCCTTTATAATGCTCAATTAAAATGGCCAGGTTGGCATAGTAATTGTTGAAAGTCAAAAGCAAATTTTCAAAGCAACTGCTCTTGATTTATATAATTGCACTTTCCATTGGCCCTTGGAAACTTACAAATAATCTATTTTCTCCCAAGATTTTGCACTGCATCTTTTGAACTTCTCACATTTCCTTGCTTCAAGTGTACAGTAAATATTGGTCTTCTTTACTGTTTGCTTGATTTTGCCATTTGTTAAATGTTGAATTTCTGATAATGACAGAAATCTGCTATCAAGATGACAAAATGATGTAAAGAATTTTCAAAGTCTAAGTTATTAGCTCTATCACAGCCTGACACTGGTTTTTTCCACCCTCTTTTTCCACTCTCTGTGTAGAGTCTCTTCCTTCTTCAGAAACGTATCTCAGGTACCTGTCCCATGGTATCACTAGGTACAGATTTTATTTCACAGTTGCATCAGTACCTAATCAAAGGGCACTGGGACAAAATCTCCCCTACCCCATTAGCCCTCAACTGAAATCAATATCCACTGGAAAAACGGCAACTGGAAACCATAACATTGACCGCTCTCTCCCATGTCAATTAATTTATAATCATCTCTGTGTCTTATTGGAAAAATATTTACTCCTACTGCTGATACAAACAACAATACACTACCCAGAAGTCATGACTAAATTTTGTACACTTCTTTTCATAAAGGTCCCTTTTTAACAACTAAGCAATAGGGCAGGCAAAAATACAGTTGATGAGTATTTGCATGATGAATTTTTGTCAGTGGGAAATTTAGCAAACAACTAAAACTCTGGTTAGAACCTACAGTATCCAGGCACTGAAGTGAAAGACACCCAGATATCCTCCAACCAACCTCACAGGCACCTAAAACTTACTATGTTCCTCTCTGTTTGGCCTGAAAGCCAAATGATTGTGGCCTCTCACCCAGCCTCTGCTCTGATCCAGAAACCATGAGGAGAAATGCCCAACCCTTGCCTCTGGGGCTTGAACCTTATCTGTGCTATGAAAATGGCTAAAACATACCTGACAACATGGATTCAGCATAAAAGGGATCTGTAAGAGCCACTTCCCAATCCAAAATACAAGCGTAGGAGAAAAAAGAAGAGGAAAAGGATGTTGTAAGACCACTCCTGGGTATCTTTTGCATCCTAGCCTTTTGTTCCAGAATTGGCAAACGTAGGTATCTGCCTTCCTGAGTCAGTGCTCTAACCACTACATTTTTATGCCAGACGTGGGCGGCTGCACCACTGCTGCTGCTAGCCGTCACATTTTTAAACAGAGTGAAGGCTGGTAGGAAGAGGACAGCATGCTCTTGGTTTTAAAACAGGTAGAAATAGGTAGGCTCAGAACAAAGTACTTAATCTCCTATTTTCCACAATGGGAAGTTGGGAACATAAGCTGTTTTGGGGTTTTTTTTTCAAACTGTATTTTAATGAACAACTACAGATCAGAAGCCCAAGCTCCAAAGAGAGCAGAGATGACTCATAGCCAAGTACCTTGCAGGTAAGCAGAGCCGGCTCTAGGAAGTTGGTTGCTCTGCCCGTTGAACTTCAGAGAATTTAACTCTGCGTTGACTATATTGTGGGAGTGTTGATGCCTTGTGTAGGTGCTCTGAAACACTGCTGGAGCCAATCACCTATTTTATAACCTCACAATGCCTCCACCACACCTCTTCCAAAGCAGGCAAACTGCACCTCATCTCAAGTGCCCGTGCTGTTATGGTTCATCTTGGTTCTGAGTACCTGCAGGATGTCGTGAGCATATGGGGATAGTGGTACCTCTATGCCATGCAGTATATTGACAAGGATGTACCTGTTCCAGAACTGTATGTACTTGGTAGTTCCTCTCAAGCAAGAGGAAAAACACATTTTATTTTGACTATGCCTTAGTAGTGACTAAGAATCTCAGAAATGATGTGGTGACACAGACAGCAAGTAGTTCCGAAGTGGAAATACTGAGCACAAAGGGAATCAACCTGTTCAGCTGAGTAAATAATTTTCAGCAAATAACTAATTTATTGTACAACATTATCCTGTTACTCTGCTTTTGAAACTTTTATGACTGAGATTTTGGTCATTATTCCAGTTCCTCCTGTGAACTTATTTATAAATGGTTTGACTCATTGGCCCTGATAAGTAACTGATCACAGAAATAGCAATGGCCATCAGTTCTTAAGAGAAACACCATGGCGACTTCTATGTGAAGTGATCTGTCTATCTGACAGCACTGTGTGTCCCTGATTTCTCACTCAGTATCCCAGCCCTATGCTAAGTACTGTATTTTTAATGCAAATAATTGAGGGAGATATTTTGACAAGACTGAGACTCCTGCTGACTTTTAACAAGTACATAAATGCAAGTATTTCTTTTCGTGCCTGCTGGCAGGTTCTGTTCATTTCCAGGTTATTTCATTTTTCAGGCTCTGTTTGCAATGCTGGAGATTTCTGCCAGCAACAGATACTGTAGGCAGGCCTTAGGATGAGCACTTTTTAGGGCAGCCTCTGACCTCAGTACCTGCCAGCCTGCTCCATGCTGCCTAAGCTTAGCGATACACGCTAGGCAAGAGTGGTTTGGCCGTTGCTGCCTCCTCTGATCCACCCTGGTCTCTTTCTTATTTTCTGCCTGGCTCAGTTTTCATATTTCCTTGCACCGCTGTACCCTGCAGCAACTCAGTATATCCGAGAAGGGTAAATAAATAAAAACGTGACCCAAAACTTTATTCTTGATACATCTTTTGTCTGTCATGGCTATAATGATGAAGGTGCTCGGCTTGACTCTGAAACCTGTGACTATCAGTACTTCTGACACACCTCAGGACTAGATGCTATTATGTCAGCCATTGTGTTGCTTTACTTCTTGTTTCAGCCTTCAATTCCTTTCATTTTGGCTAGAGTAACTTCATACGTGTGGTGGCTTTAAGCTCCAATTATCCCTTTCTTGATGTGTCCAAAATAGTAACACTCATGTCCTCAGTCACATACACATGGAGAACGACACCTCCTTGGCGCACGGGCTCAGCACAAAAAACTCTTCCATATCCATCATCCAGGAACTTTCTTCCACTCCTCTTTATCTCCAGCCTAAAAAGAACTTGCTGTGAGAAATGAGGTTGCGGTGGAGTCACTACTAGTGAAAGAGGATTGAACTAATAAAGGGCAAAACCTAGCACAATCTTTTCACATTGTGCAGGAAAAAGGAAAATGGCAGAAAAAATATGGGTTCTTTCCTTTTTTTTAGATCCCTGTATTTACATGCTCAATTATGCCTTGCTAAACAGCGTTCCCCTCTTAATAGTGCCCTCCTTTGCATGCAGTTTACATACCTGTGACCTACACAACTTTTTTTTGTGTTTTTGCATGCATCGATCTAAACACTCAGGGAACATTTTTCCATAAATCAGTATAGGCACTGCTATTAAGATTTAATTGTGCTGCATGTTTGTCTGTCACAAAATCACAGGAATTGCCTTATGGAAAAGGAAAGATAAAAACTTATCTGATCTAGATAATGAAAAAAGAAGTAATTTTGGCTCAAGTGACAGCAGAGGACAATGCTCTTTCTTTTTCTTATCAGTAAGTCAAGGTAGCAGTTCACTGAGGTAGTTTTATTGTGGCTTTTTCTGGCAGTGTTCTGCTATCTAATCTGCACTGATGAGTATTTGCTACAGCTCTGAATTTCTTAATGCACACAGCTCTGCCTCTGCTTTCCGTGCTGATTTACAAAGAAAGAACAGAAAAAGCTGAATAACAAATCACTGGGAAACAGATGCCAAATAGGTGTACAAACTGCTAACTGGGTAGCAGTAATGCATAATGTTATTTATAATTCATTCTTTGGTGTCATGCTTTTCAAGCAATTACACAATGCCTGCCTCCCTATCAATAAAATGCATTTCACATATCTAACCACTAATGACTCAAGCTTCACTCTAGAGCAACACATTGTAGTGGATTAAGCATGGGACTAGAAGGCAGATGTTCCTGATCCCAGCTCATCCTCTGCTTTGCTGCATGGCCTTGAGCAAGTCACTAACCTGTGGATAATTACAATATTTGAATACACAGGGGACCTGTACATTTTAATTAGTTAATGTTTGCAAAGCACTCCAAAGATAAAAAGTGCTATATGAATTATAATCATACACTGTTGTTTTGGCGCATTTTATTCCAAAGCACATTTGTGTAAACATGTTTAGTAATGTAAAATCCCAATAATGGCAAAGTTTGATAACTACCTTGAAATGACTGGCACTTCTTAGACAGAAATTTAAATTAATTAACAAATTTAATCTATTTTTGAGAAGACAATTATATGAGACAATTCAATGTAGACACTGAACTGAAGCTGGGAAAAAAGACCTTTGAAAGTTTGCTTGTGATGGATAAAGGTAATGAGACATACAGAAAGGTACCTATGAACTCCTACATGTTACAAATACCTCTCTCGCTGTACCATGCTGGTCCCCAAAATAGCCTAAGAGTTGAGTTACTTTTTTTCTTTTTAGCATCCAGACTTCTTTTACAGTTTTAAGATTAATCATTAGACCCAATTAAGTTAATGGTAAAACTCCTCTGGACTTTAGTGGAGCCAGGATTCCTTGGTTCTTCCAGCTTATTATGCATTTAATTTAAATATTTCTCTTAAGAGGAAAATATCACTCCTAGCAATGGTGTGATAAAATATGTATTGAAGAGCAATGTCTAGCACTTCAAAGTGATTCAAAACAAGAGAACAGATATCCTAATGGCCATGTGTCCTTGCTCTAGATTCATCTACTCAACAGTCATGGTAACTCACTGTTATAGGGGAGATAGGAAAACATAATTTTGTGTAGACAAAGCTAAAAGCACTTTTATTATCAAATTAGCTTTCTTCAGGGAACAATTTGACAATATCCCGATCTCCTAATACACTGTCAGTTAAGCAATATCATCCTTTCAAAGCAGGCAGCGATGTCAATTTCTTTGTAGAAGCTGCTTTTGATTTACAGTTGCCATCCACCTGGCACTTGTTCCTGATGATTGCTGGCTGATGGGAAATCTGTTATCCTAGCAAAAGGCTCTGGGACATATACTGGCAAACTTCCACACCAAAATTCCTAGAATCTCTGTGCATGCACAGAATGGCATCCTTTGATTTTACTGCCCAACTGTCAAGTTATTAAACTTTTTTTTTTGGTAAAATATTGCATATGCAAAAAACCCCAAAAAACCCCAAAAAACCAAAACCTTTTTAGAATAGTATAGGTCCATTTGTATTACTGAAACCAAAGGCTCATAGTTAGTGCCCAAAGGGCAATTCCCAAAGGTATATAGGGCTTTCAAGCTCTTGCAGTAGAATTCCTTAGTACAGCTTTAGGCACTTTCATTTTTATATACAGAGGATTCTGAGAACTGAAATTCTACTAGAAGAAAGTTTGTAAAGTGCCATCTAAATACGCTGTAGAAGAAGTCAGTACTTCTTTAGTGAGTTAGCTGAACCGCATGTAGGCAGGAGAAATCACACCCATAGGAGTTGCATAGGCCCAAAGTTTAGATGTACTGGGTTAGTTTCTTCTTGAGTCACAGACTTCCAGCATGGCCTTAGAAAATCATGTAGAGGGGGATTCCTCATATGTAACTTCAGCAATGTTAAGGTTTATCACTCTCCCTAAGCCATTTGTCCAGGCTCCTTTATAAACACTGGGGAAGGCAGGCACCTCCAAAAAGTAGATGATGACAACTGATGAGATCGTTGGCCCTAGAAGTATGCACATCTCTCCACTGAGGAAATCCAAAATACTTGAGCCTAACTTTGAGATAGATTACATTGTGAGAGATGAACTTTGCTGCAAGGATATGTCCAAACTGGACAGTCCAGTACTGCCCAGAGGTCCCCTAAGCTAGCTGAGACACAGCACACCTCTGCCAGCAAAATGGTGTCCTTGGGTCACTCTCCAACTTCCAACCCAGCAACACTTTTCACTGCAGAAACCTTTTCTTTTCTGCCACAGGATACATACCTGAGACTGCTGACAAAAAATAAAACAAAACTAGAACAGAAACATCCCTGAAATAACAACACAGTGGGGGCATCAGCATAATACAGATGATTGCCTGCCTTACAGGGCTCTATGTCACCAGTGTCTTTCACTTACACATCTGCCTACACACCTCTCTCTCAATGTTTAGTAAGTCAGTTCAGTTTGTAGAGTGACTCTCGAGAAGGCTAAGGAGAAGCCCCACAGCTAACAGCCTGTGGGGAGGTGGGAGGCCCACAGGCAGTTCTGCTTTCTGAGTTTGGGGTCCAATTTCACCCCAGGAGCGTTGCAGCAACCATGTGATCTGCTCTAAAGCCTTACTGCAATGGAAAAACACATCCCAGATTTGGGAAATCTTCATGAGAAAAGTAAAATTGAAACTGATGTATTCCCACGATTTTGCTTTAGACAAATTAGCATTCTCCAGTGAAAAAAACCGCTTTATTCAGAAATTCTGGACCAGCACTAGTCAGCTCTCCATCTGTAAAATCACCATCCAATTCTGTGCCAGTTTTAAAATGAGCATTTGTTCACGGAGGGCGGATGTACCAGCAGAGAGAGAAGCAAAGTTCACACAAGTACTGCCAAAACACCCTCACTTATGTTTCTTGGAGACTCAGGACAAAGTATTTTGTCCGTAACTAGAAGAAAAAACTGAGGTGAAAGTTCCCTATAATGAATAGTACAATGGCAGTAATGACTGCAGCTGAAGAAGGAAAACAGACAGTATCAGTATAGAAAATGAATGGCTGATCGGAACACAGTTATAAACCTCAAAAGAGATAAAAATCAACCGCAGAAGTTGATTTACATTGAAGAAGAGGAGGGAGAAAAAAAAGAGATCTAAGGAGAAAAATTCAAACTTGAAAAATACATACCAATTTAAGAGCGCATTGGTACTGTGGCTATGCTGTCTGTCTGCTGTGGAATTTCTTTTTTTGCTAGTGCAGTATCCAAAACTGTCTTCCACTGTATTGCAATAATAAAAGCCAGCAGAATTTAAAAATAAAGTAAGATGATCACAATAGTATCGATCACATAACGTAGCCAAAGAGAACGGGAGGTAGGGTCAAAGCCCCTAATGTCATTTTCATACAAGCACTCAGCAGTACCCAGCTCAGTGCAAAGAAGAGTTCATGCTAAAGGTCACCATGATCACATCCAAACGACAAATCACATTTCTATGAATTAACTGCAGCTATAACTACAAGTATTCAGGATTTCCTCTCTGAATTTTCTGTCTCTCCATCACCCCGGAAAAACAAGAAGCTACCTTAAGCATCATCATTTAATATGCACAGTCCATCTTCTCCTTGACACGATGTTAAAGAAAAAATGGTTTCGTCAAAGGGGTTCCCCCTTCACCCTCTAAGGAGAAAAAAGTCTAGAGAGAGAAAGAGGAATTTCGGAATCTTTGGATTTTTACCGATACACTGATCAAAAGTTCATGCTAAAAATCACCCTCTGCCTCTCCCGCTTCTGCCCTCAGCCTCTGCAAGGAGATCTTACGTCGTGTCTGTTCAGGGAGAGCGAGCTGCATGCTGTAAACTAATGTATTTTACTGCGCAAGTGTGCAGGGAAAGAAGGAGACGAATGCCCTGTTCAGGGTTTGCATTACTATGTACCATGGAGATGGCTCCTGAGCCCTGCTGCATCAGGCCTACCTCGGGATGGAAGGGTTGCCAGGCTGAAGGAACAGCACACTGCCTCCGAGGAGGACCCTTAAAAAGTTTTACTGGTCTTCCAGGGCTTGACTAATGCCTTCTCTTCCCTTGGCTTCATAAAGATTTCTAGAGCGTATCTGAGATTTGACCCTGAATATATGATGCTATTCTTGTTGTGTAATAAGCATCAGTGGTGTCAGGCGTATAGAGGCAAGTCTGCTTTGTTAGAGAGCTACACGTCAAAATGAGTTTGTAGAACATGCTACAAAAAGGATGAAATGCTGCTTACAATGCAAAGCCCACTGAAATCTACATATTGCTGCAATATTTATTATCAGCCAGAGCATATTATCTGAGATTAATAAACTATTCTTAGTCCATATTATGGTAAGGCATAGCAACTGCCATAAAGCAGCACTGCCACATAAAGAAATTTCACGAAAGTACCCTGCTTGAAAAAAAGACTTTGTTTATCTATAACTTTACATTATTGATTGGGTTTGCTGAACTGAAGGACTATGAAGTCATTCCAAAAGAACTACTGAGAAGTCTGGAAGCTCAGCCAATATAAAGCTAGCAGCAAGAAGGCAATTTCCCTCAGAAAAAAATAGTCATACTTGGTTATTTTACAAATATGCAAGCAAATTACATTCTGTTTAAGTAAATAAGAACTCATTCCAAACACGTGGCTCTTAGTGTCTGATTGTCACAATTTCTACTGGTAAGAATTTTTTTTCTTGTAAGACTACAGCGGACCTGAAACAAAGCAGTAACACAGGAGGATGCCTTCTAGAGGACATGAAAAGCAAAGCTTTCATATAGGCATTCCAGACTGTCCTATGACCCAGCCACATAAGGGTAATTTCCAAGACAAGCAGCTTAAAAACGGATGTATGCAAAAAAACAGTTCCTCCTGAAACACTGACTAGTTGACTTCCTCCAGCTCCTGGTGAAAACCTTGGCACTGCTAACCCCACCTGGCAGATTTAGATCCAAGGGAAGATGCCGGAGCATTCAGTATCATCCTGTCACTTCCCGCTTCTGGCACGCTGACTCCCCAGTCAGGCGCCGTGGATTGCCTTACCCTCACCTCACACCAGAGATCTGCAGTGCTGACACGTGTGTCCCAGGCAGCTGTCTGCACCGCCTGCAGTCAATGGAGAGGAACAGGCACTCATGGGCTTGACTCCCTCTCTCTCCCTAAATTAGACAGCTAGAATAGGTCAAAAGAATTACCGCCTGGACACACCAACTGCTATCCAGCCCATATGCAGGGAGGTGAAATAACTAGCTCAGATGCAGATACCTATATTGCAGATGCCTAACTATGCAAGACGAATCCTGAACCCCACAGACAGCACACAGGGAAAGTCAGGAGCCTCACCAAGGCAATGCCCTACAGCCCCACATATAGCGTGAGGGGCTGCATAGGACTAACCCAAAGCAAATAACTACCACAGGGTATTTGAAATCCCTTTCTGCTCCCAGACAATAGGCAATAGGCAAATATATATACATACATATATATTTATAATCCTTATGCAGGATAATTTAAAACATGTCTGAAAACCAACCAGAAACAGGGCAACTGTTGGTTGTCTTGCACCTGCCACCAGCATCTACAAACTAGGCTTGGTATTTTAGCAAAGACCAGATTGCACAACAGCAATCTGGTATTGAAGGAAAGGATGCTGCCATCCCTTTGGAGGTGCCATGCTGTACTTCCCAGCCAGCACCCCACAAGAAGAGAAGACTCTCTCTCAGCAAGAAGTTATTTTTAAGAACACACTCTATGGGACAGTATTCTAGACTCTGAGGCCCAGCCCACCTCACTTAGGCACTTGGCTTAGACCTACACTTTACTGCCTACTGAAGCAGTCTTTCTCTGCATGCCCCTATGCTGCCTGGTTATTCAGCAGAACAGCAGGTGCCTTTCCACATCCTCAGAGGAAATTCCCGTCTGCTAAGTTTAGATGCTGAAATTGAGCACACAGGATCTCCCTTTGGAAGGCTTCAAAGGCACCTTCCTCTCTGCAACAAGGGTACGTAGAATGTGGGGTTTTATTATCGGTGGACTGCTTCGCTAAACGTCTAATATTAAGGTACACGTTAGATGCCTAAATTAAGAATAGGGCCCACCTGTAAGGCACTATATTGTAGACCAAGAAAGAAATGGATCGAGTGGAGTCAGTATAACGTGCTAACGTCTCTTTTCAGCTCAGCAGCTGTATGTGTGGTGTCTGGGACTGAGAACGAAGTAAAAAAGAAGACAAATTGCAGATCACACTCAAATTAGATTTTCCTAATGGGGCTTCTGAAATAAACTAACAGATTACTGTTTAAATAAAATCTGTAACAAGGATGAGTTGATGTTATATTATTAAATTTCTTAATTTAATTCTTAAGCTCCAGAGCCAGCCAAGTAATATTCAACACATTTACCTTCACAAACTGTGGAATGCATTGTGGAAAAGCTAAAAAAGCTTTTGATGGTTTGACCAATTCTCTAAGTATTCACAAAATATCAATCACAGAGAATAGTACCTGCCTGTCAGTCAGATGTTAGAAGTATCAGGTAGCACCCCATCCTTCCTCTTTTCATTAATTAGACAGAACCATTTAGTGCAAAATCATGACAGGTTGTTTTCTTTTTCTGGCTTATTATGTGTGCTATAAACTGAGAAAAAAATACTTAGCACTTCAGGGCCTGGTGTTGTAACTAGCGAATTCAAAATATGTGTGAGGCCTGTCTATCAAGCAATAGTGTCACTGATGAAGAAACCTTCCCTTCCTTTATCACCGTCAGAAGGGGAGCACGCTAGTTACAGTGAGAGCCAATGCCTTGCCTTGCCCATAGAGAACTCCCTCTCTGCTTAAGGGGAATATAGGTTTGAGGTTACTCTGCTTGACTAGAAAATGAATTAGCAGATGTCTGGTGAAAACCCCAAAAAAGTAGTTCCCCCTCAAACACAGCTTAGTTTCCTCTAAGCAAATAGGACATTGCTTTGGAAATCTCAGCACTTTTGGCTACTGATGGCCAGGAAGACAAAGCAAAACTAAGTACTTTTAGATAAGACATTTAAAATGCATCTATAATAAATTATATAATAACAATGTCTAATGGCCTTTATTATATCCCTTCCTATTTAATAACATTCAGAATGCTCATATTTTGAACCTCTCAGACAGTAATGTGTTCTGTGGGTCTAGCACAGGCTTCAGTGCCTGGAAGCTCCAGTTCTATTTCCAGGTCTGCTTCAGACCTACAGGGTGACCTTTACATATAACCTCATTTTCCTCACCTATAAAATGGGGATATTAATACTTATTTACCTCACAGTTGGTTCCCTTCCAGCTGCTACAGTGACTGAGCAAGCTCATGCATCTACAGAATTGCTAATGTTCATGATAAACTTTCTTTTTTTTTAAACAAGCAATACAGACATTACATTAAGAAATTATTTGTCCATCCAGTGAGTAAAAGTACACAGAAAAATAATAGCAATGGAAAAACCGTGCAAAGTCCTTCAGGAGAAACGTACGTAGTTCCTATCTGACAGCAACTAGAAGAAACTTCTTGATGCTGCTTTCAGTCAAGAAAAAATTTCATGTTTTTTGAGTGAAAGTCTAACCTGGTCTCCCTTTGGGGAGGATATAAAAACACTGCAAGCTTTGCAAGTAAATAAAGGGGAAGAAACAATTTCAATTTGAAACTTTACCTAATAATGAGAACGGAGAGAAAGAAAGGAAGAGAGAATCAGAGAGAGATGAGAGATACAGCCATCTCTTCCTAAAGGGAACAAAGCTACACAGTAGAGATGCTGGCAGGTATGCCGGCCCGCAGCCGGGGGGACACCCCTGCGGCACCACCGAGGGCCGGTGCCTCCATCGGCCAGGGAGCACCTCAGCAACACTCATCTCACTCTGGGAATGCGATACTTACTCTTGTACTGCTCTGGCTATGGAGAGCGCTGTAGATCCAGTTTCATTAACGCTATCTAAGGTCACATTTGGCAGGTCGTCATCATCACTGTCACTTTTAATTTGTCTGGGAGATAGGCCTCGGGGGTCCATTTGTGCTGGAAAGAGACATATAATGGATTAATATGAGCATGCTGAAATTAATCTCATCCCAGAACAACATCAGGGTGCACAACACATCCGCTTGCTCGGGCCGGATGGCACCGCTTGTGCTGAGCTTCCCAAATCAGGTGATGGATTTGCAAAGGCACCTAGCGGTGCTACAGTTAGGTGCAAGCATTTCCAGCAGCATGCAGGCGTGCGAACACACACCCCAACACATTCGGCGGACCTGAAATAAAACTGCACATATAATATTTGTCAAAAAACTCAGTTTACCGTCAAGTTACTTATTCTGGATGTCTTCAGGAAGCAAAGAGAAAGGGCTATGTCCGTTTTGCACAACACAGCACACTGAAGAGTAAATTTTACAGCAAAATTTCAGGAGCAATCTTTGATTTCGACTGTCCATCATGAGATACCAAGCTGGGACCCATGTCACTCCAGTTAACTAAAAGTTAGGGGTCAAAAACCCTCAGTCGTACTGATTTCTGACTCAATTCAACACCAGCGTCAACCTCTGAAGGAACCTTCCCTCCACGTTACACGTGGCAAAGCTGCTGCATGTAACTTCACACAGGCAACTAACTATCTGGTGACTGATGTCGGGTAGGCTTAGGCAGATTTTTTTTGAAAAGTCACATAGTCTCAGGTCTTACGAACAGCTGAAGATCGGGATTGCAGGATTGTTTTCTCCAGCCACAGCTTACAGCTTGCAGCATCCACACTGTATGGCAAGCACTGGGTGCAGGTGCCCAGGGGCTGGCCGGGGGGGCTGCAGGGCGGCCTCTGTGAGG
>WAAD01097450.1:0-13977 GCA_013389945.1 Fregata magnificens | reverse complement strand
CCGGCAGCCGCCGCGCTGGCACTCCGCGGCTGGGGCAGGACCTGGACCCGGCACCCCACCTCGTCGCACGGACGCAGACGGGACTGTCTCGGCGAAGGAAGGAAACATTTCCAGGAGACAGAAATGGTTAAGCAGTGCGCAGCACAGCCAAATAATAATATTTATGTCTATAATATGATAAATCTGGGTTATTATTTTTTCAGCGCTTACAATAGGGCACACGGCAGCTCTCCCAGCAGGTATCGGCGCTGACTCCGTCCTTTGCGTATAACAAGAAAAAGCTGATTATGGTCAGCTCAGAGAAACAGGGAAGTAAAAAAAGGGTCCATTCAAATGTACTTTAAGGTGCAGCGTATGACGGAGAACCATGCCCTCATCTGCGTTTGCAGAAGCCCAGCCCGGGTGTCCACCCGGGATGCCCAGGCCGTCACGAGGCCGGGCAGCGGGGGTGAGCCCCCGTCCCAGGGGATGCATCCTGCACGGGGAGCTGGAGACCTCGCACAAAACCCACGCCGGCGGGGCTCCCGGGGGGAACACCGCCGTCTTCACCGCCTTCGGAGAAGCAGCCAGAGCCTGGACCAGTCTGAGGCAGGATCCCTCACGCCACGCTTAAGTAATGAAAAACCCTAACGAGGCCTCGGAAACAGCCACGGTGCCGGTGCCACGGGAGGGGACGACCGCTCCACTGGCACCAGCCAGGCATGTCATCCCCTGGGGAGCAGCCGGGCGCAGCAGGACGTCTGGCTCCTAAGGAGTAACTGTGAAGAAGACAACATAAAAAAGCAGGATAAGTAATATTATCATAGATAATAAATATTTTTGTTTGTTTGGAGTTGCCAGTGCCTGGAAACCACACCCAGGATGGAGACACCATTTAAAATGCTGTACAAACACAGCTGCATTCAAGTCATTAGGACGTTACTGGCTTGACAAGCCAACAAAACAGTTGCCAAAACACAGGAGAAAGTCTCGGACCTTCTCAGACCTCGTCCTTAGCGGTGACTGCCACTAACAAATGATTGTCTCCAAAAAGGGGAAGGAATGAGGAAGGGGGGATGACAATAAAAACAGCACCCGACGAATGACGTTAGCGTCGGTGGCAACCGGGATGATGTAGATGAATGAGATGACCTGGGAAAAGGAGGAGAGCGGAGAAGGGAAAGTAAGAGACAGAAGGACCCCACGTTTAACCCCAAAGGTGTAAGGAAGCACTAGGAGGAGGATCAGAGGAACACAGTGAGCCAGGGCAGAAGAGACTTGGAGGATGACTGACTGCTGGAGGTGGTCGAAGGAGATGGGGCGGAAGCCCACCAGACATGGAAACACAGCTGAGAACCGGGGCAAAAAGAGATGCCATGGGGTGGAGAAAGGAAAAGATCAAGAAATAAGCCAGAAAAGTGGTGTCCCTGGCAGCACGTCAGATCAACTGAAGGATGAGGTGATGTCTGAAGAGAGAGTTCAGGTCCACAGGGTGGTTTTATAGCAAAAGAGAAACTATTATGGGTTCGATTTGCTTGAGGAAGAGAGGAGGAAGGATGAGAACAAGAGGGGCTCCGGGGCAAGGGGTTAGAAAGTCACTGGTGCAGCAGCTTAAAAGAGAAGAACGGAGGAAGAAATATAGGGCTGGTAATAGGAAAGAAGGAGGAAGGAGCAATATACAGAGAGAGAGAAAGAAGAGCACATCGTTGGAGACCCAGGAGGCTTTCAACAGCCAGACGGGACCTCTGGCCTGAGAGTCAGAGATTAAAAACCATATTGAAGGTTTGGAGATGGAAAAGAAAGTAGTGGATTCATAACATGGATTTTTCCTGAGGTTTTCAGCGACGTGAGAGGACAAGCACGGGGGAAAGATGGAAGGAGGGAGCCAGGGTTTGTGGTGCTGAGACAAACTCCAAGGGTAAAAGAAAAAGAGTCGGGAGAAGTTTCGGCACCGATGTCAGAGTATCGTGGACCAGAGGTCACAGGAGCACTGAAAAAGAAGGGAAGGGATCAACTGTGCTATGCCAGGGAGGTGTTACAGTAGGAGAGAAAGAACTGGGGTGTTGGGAAATCACAGGAGGAGCAATATTTGCGTAAAGATCAGCCAAGGACCGGGTCATCTTGGTGAGGGCGGGAGCTGACCCACTGCGGCAGCCAAACGTGCAGGCGGGGGGACCCTGGCCAAGGCATCGGGCAACTTGATTAAAGCATACTGAAAGCTTTAAAGAGGATCTGGGAGACAAGCGACAAGCTGACAGAAAATAGCACAAACACATTAGAAAGACAGAGTAAGCTAAAAAGCGTGTAAGAAAAAAGAGATGTGTACGCACATGCATAATAGGTTAAAAGAATAAAAAGCAGCGGTAAAAAATACAATAAAATGTAACAACTTTCAGCACCAGTTAGGGGTCCTAGAAAAGCCAACCAATATGTAGCCTACCTTGTAGAGCATCTACTAACTCCTCTCAGACAGTCGTGCTTCCCCTTTCTCTGATTAGCAAAGCCATTGAAGAAATACGTCTGGTTCAGTAAGTATGTCTCTGCACGCTGCGTTTTGAGACATCCAGCCGTTAGGGGATACAATGAGCTTCTGCACCTGCACAGACCCTCCCGTCAAATGGAAAACGCTTTTCCACTTCCATAGTGAGTGCCCATTGCAGATAGGAGCTGGACCAGCTAACGCACCTGCAGCACGCCTGGCACGAAGCAGCAAAACTCAGTAGAACTAAGCAGGACTTGGTTAAATATTGCTCGAGTTAGACACACTCACCATCAGCACTATTTGCCTGGCTTTAACATACATCCATAGGCAGCACAGTTTGCTCCTTTGTCCCGTTTCTGTCTCCAGGTACCTCTCTCTTCTGGCCCTTGGTTCAGCAACGTGTTAATATTTTGCTTGAAATTCTTATCGGTTCAGCCACATTAAATTATTACACACCACATGTAACGTCTCCTGCCATTTCAGTAAGGAACAAGCAAGTTTTACAAGAGGAGGATCCAGGAGGAAGGCTGCTTTCTTAGGGCTGCGTCCTGTAATTCAGCTGCCCAGTGGATGTTCGAAGGATTGAGGCTTTAGGAAAGTTGCTCTGTTCCCAGCCTGACTTCTACAAAACTTGCCAGAAAGGGGTATTTTTAAGACTTCCATACATGGATGACAGTTTGTAGACATCAATCCAAAAAAAGCAAATATAAAGGTATGTAAATATACATACCCACACCAAGTGTCTCAACCTTCTTTCCTCAAAACCTGGTGGAAAATACAGGTGTCAGTTTCTAAATACTAAATATTTTACACTCAGGAACATCTGGCAAGGTTTGTAAACCCAAATCCAAACAAAACCCAAAGCACACGCGTTCCCAAATACTTCTCTACTCCTTGGGTATAAGTGTCTTTAATAAACACACGGTTCAGATATGGTTAACAAAGCATTTCCAAGGTTTTTTCCCTGCATTAGCACAAAAAGCCTCTCTGCTACCCTTCACTCGGAGTTGGGAAAGCCAGCTCCAGCTGCGGTAGAAATGGTGCTCGGACTCAGAGGTGCCATCTCTAGAGCTTCTGCGAGACTCCAGCCTGCTGGCAAGGAGACAAGCAGCACTGTACCCGACTGACTCCTGACCACTGTCTTCTGCACTTCCTTCTAGCTCCTGATTGACCTCTTGCAATGGACCTGCTCGGTCAGAAACGCCTTCAGGCACATACCCTCGTTTCCTGGGGTTGCAAAACAGGTCCCAAGCCCAGGAGATGACAGGCTGGACCTTACTAATAACGAGTGGTGCAAAGTCTTTCATTCAAGCCCTTCCAACGCACATTCCCCGTGACGATGACTGGTCCTTGCGTTCATATGCAAATAGCCTGGAAGGGCAGGAATTAACGACTCGGCCAATGGTTACATCTTACCTGCCATCATCCTCTTTTCCCATCGCAGTTTGAAATATGTTTCTGAGAAGGAGACATCGACCAGGACCTCTACCTGGGCATGCTGAGATACCCTTCCAGTTGGCAGACGATGGAGGGGACAGACGGACGGGCATCACTCCATCCCACGGGACTCGCTGTCGGGCCGGAGCTCACCGTCAGCCTCAGTTCAATTTGCTCATTAGCAAATCAGCATTTGCTAATTTGATGCAGAAAGCTCAACGCTCTCTGCTAAAGAGATTAAGAGGGTCCTCTGTGGCCAATATTTGGGAGAAGGTATTATCTTGTCATGGATTGATCCATCAGGAAAGTTATCCTTCTCTCCACTCCTGGGAATCCTTTGGGGAAAACACTTGCTCGGCATCGTCCTCCAGCCTGCTTCTACGGGGCTTTTCACACCTGACGTGCCACACAGAGTCAGATGTCATTTCTGCTGTCCCCACTGAGACATGTTGTGAACTCCTTTATCTCAGCCAGGGGAATAGTCCTCCTCCTCGGGCTGCTCTGGTTTTCCAATCTGTCAAAATCATGAAGAATAAGCAGTATTGCCCATTCCCAGCAGCACACAAACACGGTCCTTTTAATCCATACACACAATTTCCTTTCCTGAGCCAAGTTTTGGGTCGATATTCATACCCACTTTGCACAAAACGTGGCTGTGTATCTCCGGTTTGAACTTACACTTGTATTCAGATGGAGGAGCTTGCCGTGAATAACTTCTCAAGGGGACGAGTGCCCCTCTGCTAGCCCCGGCGAGTGCCAGGGCTTCATTACAGCTTCCCGATGGAAGGTCCAAACAGAGCCGCCTGATGGCTGAAAAATAAAGCATTTCACTCTATTAAGAATTAAACCAAGTGCTGCATGACTCCACACTAAACAAGCAGAATTATCCCATTTCCAGCAGGTCTCAGCATGCAGTTTCAAGTAAATAAGCAGCAAGCTGTCAGCTTCAAATTCTCCTTCGGAGCTGTGTGGTTTTAATGAGCTACCACCAGTGCCGGGTTTTGGTATTTCCCCCTTGCTCTTTCCTGCAGTTGCCTTTTTCTTTTTAACAGAACGCCGTGGACGTGGAGCCAGTCCACCTGCCAGGGTGCTGCCGGCGGCTCAGGGTGGGAGTAAGGAATTTGGGGAGGCCCAGGAGGGTGGCCTGGAGCTGGCGCTGCCCGCACCACCCTCGGCATTCGGGTAGAGCAGCAGCAGCAATTGCAGAAGAAACGGCAGCACTTCGTGCCTTTGGCAGCAGCAGCAGCGACCGCTGCTGTGCCAGGCTGTGTGCCAGCGCTCTGCTTGCCACAATTTGGGAAATTAGCTTAAACTAAATGTTAGCTGGTCCATTTTCATTTGCATCCAGCCCTCTCGTTGACCTTCACATATACCATATAACGGTGACAATACAAACCAGAATGTGACCATTCCTCCCATGCTTGGCAGAGGGACCATCAGCAGCTCATCCGGCAGCTGGATGTCGTGGTTGCTGAACGCTGCCCATCTTTCCAGGTGCATCCGTTCCTGGAGAGCCCTGTGCCCATCACAGACGTTTGGAGGCTGCATCACGAAGGGATTGTACAGGAGATGGTGGACGTGGAGCCTGTTTCCAGTTGCAGACAGCACACGTGCAGGGATCCTCCATATTCCTGGTTGCAGGATATAGGGAGACAGCTAGCTGGGTTGAAGGGTGTCCTCACTGGCACCCCCTTACACAGACCGTCGTTTGAGCCATGAGGGAGGGTGGAAAGGGTTTACAGCCATATTGGCTCTTGCGCTGGGATGGGGAAGCAGACACAGCTCCTTGCCCCACCGCAGAGGGACCCAAGAAGCTGCTGCGGTGCAGCTGTGGCAGGATGGGGAAACACCAAAGTCCACACTAGAAGTTTCCTGTGGTCTGCTGGACCACACAAAAGAAGAAACAGTTTGTAAATAGCCTTTGAGTTTGATCATTTGGGGGAACTAAGCAAGCAAAGATGCAAACCGCTGAGTACACATAATCGTTTTCAAGCTTTTGTGTTAGGCTTGATCCCGAACTGAACCAGAACAGCTTCAGCCAAAGCTTAGTTAGAACTGAACCACAAAGTCACCGGCCTGACTCTCTGCTGCTTTGATCTACTGCTAATTGCTTAACTAATTCTTCCATGAGCCGATTTTCCTTTTGCTGTGCCTTCCACCTCTGTTTAGTTTCAAAGCATTTTAAGCATACTTCATGTGGGAATAAGCAAACAAGGTATATAACAACAGAGGAACAAATGTATTGCTTATATTCGTATATATATTCTATAGGAGATGCCTTTCTCCTTTGACACACAATTGTCACCTTGAACTCTAACCGTGAAAACACAGCCACTTAATTTCTATTTTAAAATATTAATGGGAGATGGCTTTGCACAATAGAAGTTTGCCCTACGCAGAAACTTTTCTCATTACGAAGAGCACTCATGAGTTTCACAGAGTATGCTCTAGCATTTTAAGCATGTTGTTGTCTTCTTAGAAATGAGGTTGGTTTTGTCCCCTCTCCTGCTTCACTTTCAGTTAAGGAGCCTGACAAGGAAAAGTATGGTACAGAGAAGTGGAAATGAAGAATAAGTGGTTGTAGTTGACATTTAATTTCTGCACAGTTGGAAAGAGAAATGAGATTGTCTATTGTTCAACACATTATTTTTCCCAACCATCCAAGAACGTAGCAATTTGTTGTTTCTTTATTAAATATAACAGGGAGATGTTCCGATAATTTTTCCTTATCGAGTTCTTATTATTTACAATTCATGGATGGTGGCAGCCTCTGAGCTCTCTCATTTGCTCTGTTTTCTGGTGTATCATTCAATTAACACAGAGGCAATCTGTTATGTCCAAAAGGCAATATGACAGGGCTTGATAAGCAAGCAGGACGCAGAAAGATCTAATAACGTTTAATGAATTATCGCAGTGCCGTGTTCGGAGATGTTCTCTCAGCATCACCCTGGGATTTACACAACACATCAACCTGTCACTACTTGGGATCAAGAACAGCCATATATTCTGAGGCTCTGTCAGGGCCAAGTTCTTGGGTATGCCAGTGTAGTTTTATCCACGAGGCCAAGGAAATTCCTTGCATACAGCACTGCCATTTACTCCTGGCTTTTTAAAACACAGGCGGTGCGTCCCCCCTTACTCCTCACTCCGGGACCCCTTTTATCGCCTTTATTGGCATTAAAGATGGAAGAGGTTTGGGGCTGCAAAGTCTCTTCCAGAGAAGTCTCTTCCAGAGTTTCCAGTGAGACATGAGATTGAGCACCTACCTGTTGCCATCTCGCATCCCCAGCCACGCCACATCTCGACAAGCCGCAGTGCTGGAGGGACCAAAGAGTTTAGCAGTGAGAACCGCTTCTTCACTCTGCATCCAGAGAGGCAAAACAAATGATGCTGATGCCAGCATCCCCACCAAGCAAGAGATAAAGGCTGTGAAGGGCATCTGTCTGGCATGTTAAGCCCAGGAGCTCAGCTACGATTGCTGTCAGGGTATCTACGTTTAAGGCAGGAAAGGGTCCTTCAGGTATCCACCTTGGGGGACATCAGGCTGCAGATGGAGGCCATGAGTTGCATAAAAGAAATTAAAAAGTATGAGAAGGTTTCCCGGAGGCCAGAGAAGCTTTGGTTGATGGCATACGGGAAAGGACTAATAGTTAAGCTTTCTTTCTGCATTTCCAATGTTATTTCTGTTTCTTCTCGTGGCAGAAAGTCCCTTTTCCTTTGCCTACAGAGGTTCAGGGTGGGAATTAGTGAGCGATTTATACTGTGGCTTTAGGGTACCTGATAATGAATGACAGCTTGAGGCCGGACACTGAAAGGTCGTGGGCACAAAAAAGCATCGCTGCGTTTCTTTTACACTCAGTTTGTTCCCTGATCTTTAGCAGTCACTGGATTTCCAATGGAAATGAAGGTTAGTGTTATAGCCCAGCTCAGAATAAAATAAGAACAACCTGGGAAAATATAAATTGATGCAAAGCTGAAAGTAAAACACTGAAAATCATTGAGAAATCTTGTACTGACTTCAGCGCAATTTGATCAATATCTACAGGGAAAAGCAGACAAATATATTCTTGGAACAATGTTCCCTGAGAAAACACTTAGAGGATTTGGATAAGCCAAATTTGGAGAGAAATAAAGAGATTACTCTGAGTTAGTATAGAGCACATTTATGTCCTAATACACTGCTTCTACATGAAATCTTGTTGTATTTAACATTAAGATTAGGATCAGCATAAAAATAGACTGGAGTATGGGTCAGCCCTCTTAATAAGATAAGGCTTTATCTGTAATCCCCAGGGAAAGAGACGGTGTAGGTCTGAGCTGCTGAATATGGTAATATCCATAAGAAAACTATTTTAGGAGGTACTTGAAAGGTGGCGCACACATCTTCAAAGGATCTACAGATTCCTCTCGGCTGGAATGAAATATTTAGGCAGTCTGGAAAGCCATTTTCCTGATACTTGCTCGTTAAAATAAATATAACCTTCTTTCTAATCAGGCTAGTAAGCCAAGTCTACTGCCCAGCGCGCCAGTGCGCGAGTTCCGCTGAGAATTTCAAGGGGCAAAAGAGACGGCAAGAAAAGAAACAGCAAACAGAAGCAAGGGTGCGATGAGGGATTGCTGCCTGGGGCTGGGGAGGGCAGGCGGGCACTTGCTGAAGGAAGGAGCCCGTGGGAAGCATCAGTGCAAGGAGAGTAACTGATTGATGAATACCAGCTGTGTTTCTGCACAGGGTGGACACGGGAGGATTCAGCCCATCGGGGGAACATCACAAGAAGCCTACTGCTTCCATCCATCCCTGCAGTTCCCGCCCATCCCCTGGAGATCTATTGAACTGACTCCACTTTTGTTGTCCACAAGATAAAATAAGCTTCATCATTGGCTTCAAAGGCCAGTTTTGCCTGAATAAGGAGTAAGAACTGCAGGACTTGGACTCTTTTGAAAGGCAGCTGGATAGGTAGAGGTTGGTGTGCTCTCCAAAATCGCCATCAGTGTCACTTCAGCTGCAGAGCAGCCTCCACAAAGAGGGCATCCCTTTACGGCGTGCCAGGGTACCAAGCCCGTGAAACACATTCCCAAACATGGCCCTTAGCAGGCGGCTTTAGATGACTCTCTTCATTCAGTGATGCAAAAAGGGTTTCATATACTGTGCATGAGCAGAAAAGATGTTCAGACAAGTTCATTGAACCGCTCACCCAAAAAAACCCCCAGATTTGGGGAGTGGTATATATTTAAATAAGCACTTTGGGAAGAATTTAGCAAGAAACTAAACACCATCAGAAAGATTTTTTTCTTCCAAGTTGCCAGTGTTACCTGATCCTAGTTCCTTTCAGAAATAACCCTTACTAATAAGAAATTACTTGTTTATAATAAGTAATCTTTCAACTTGCAACATTATTTCTTTTTTAATAATATCCGCAAAGGGCATTAGGCAATGCTCGTGGCAATTCACACTCAAATCAAGCCAAGCAAACTATTTTAATAAAACTACAGCTTGTCATTCTTCCTTCATTGTGTCTCTTCAATGAAACAAAATTAGATTAGGATCACGCAATCCAGAACAAGAAAAACAGGGTTTATGTGTCAGTAACTGCATATAGAAGATGTATTTAACATGAATAAAAAGTATGCATGTCCAAAACAAACACATAACCTATTCTCCCTCTAGTGGCCACTGCTTCTCCTTAAAAAAATAAAACCCTGACATGGAGATAAATCATACCATGCTGGAAAAGAAAGAAGAGTGAAGAAGACCTGAAACTGCTTTTCATTTCAAGTGTCTACTTTTCTGCTTAGCAATGTCTCACTAACAGATCTAATGTTGCTGCTCAAAGGCAGCACACTGAGATCTTGCACATCCTCCTGCATGAGCTACAGGGAGCTGTTTTTAAAACCACAGTCGAAATGATTGCATTGGAGAGGGGCCAGCTGCCTTTCAATTGCTGAATTACTGATCCAGCGAAAAAGCACAAAACCCATTCCTAATCTGCCATATAATGATTACATTAAAAAGTCGCCACTCTTTGCTAGAGTTCAAAATAGAAGAAACACTAAGATATGAACGCATTTTTGCTAAGTATTTCAATTGATACAGTTTCCCATATCTGATATGAGGTATAACCAGTATTTCAATTATTTAAAGTAATATCACTTTCTTACCGACAAAAAGTTGTGCATATAAACACATAAAACGCTAATACAGTATTTCACCAATACTTGACTGCATTAAAAAAACCTGATAGCATTTACGTTGGCTGTGAGAAGCATCATTGCTGCTATAATGACAATGGTATATTTAGAAAATTTACATGGGATATTGTTGTACACACGCTTTCAGATGATAAGCGTTGCCAGAGAGAATTTATGTTTCTCCTCCTTGCTTTGGGATAAATACGGTAATATTATTGTTGGCAATAACAATCTGTTGCTATATAAAATGTCTGGAGTAGCCACTCAGTCAAGCCAGAAGGCCCACAGTAGCAGATATGCTGCAGCGTAGCTCCTTCCATGCCAGGAATTTGCAGCTGAATAGCGAAGATAGGTAAAAGAGGATGGGGAAAAGAAGGGAAAGGAGATGCGCGTGGTGACATACAAACTCAATGAACACCTAAGAACAGCGGTTTTATGAACAGAGGTTTTATGAACCATATGCTCACAGCCCAACCCCTGGGTCACACGGACTTGATGGGAAGGGCACAGCCAGAGCTCGGTGTACGCCGTGTTAGAAAACCAAGGAACGCCCCCTGCATCCCCCATCTAATACTTCCACTGCTTAAAAAGAAGCAAAAGACTAACAATATAATGTCATGCATGCGTTTTATCTCGTATACCTGCCCAATCTGGCATGTCACAGAGGAATGGGCCCTGCCTCTAAACAAAATCCAACCTGCTCGTGTATGAAATTGAGTCTAGTAAATCAATAAAGTCCTGAAATTTAAGTCAGTGCAATTTTAGTGTGTATTTACTGTTCAAAGGCTGAAATGAAACACCTCATAACAGTGTATAGTCAGAAGATACATTGCTAATCCCGTACGGAAAAGCAGCGGTAATCAGCGTGTTCCTGCACGCTGATAGCAAAGGGGAAGAAGCCCTGGACAGTGAAGGTTCCTGCAGGCTAAATATGATCACAATTTTCAGCCACTATGTTTGGAATGTAGCCCTAAATGATCTGTCAAATAAGGGACGTCCCAAAAGACGTCCCTTTGGCTAAGGGTAGCTTGCTTGGTCGCTCCACCATGGACATCCTCCAGGTGTCCACCCACCACCACGTCAGTGCAAGGCTGGCGTTCATCTCACTGAGGAAAGGCATCTTCCTAAAGGCAGAGCAGTAGGCAGGTTACGGCAAGAAAGCACTTGCCATCAGAGAGAAGCAGCCGTATCCATTACACCTGTTTCACAGGGCCATAGGTCTTCCAGGGAACCATTTCACTTCTCACTTTCTCCCTGAATCCGTTTAGAGGAGGCCTCTAAAACAGCGCTTTGGGGCTCTCTTTTGTTTTGCTTTGTCCTCTCTCAGAAGCCCCCATCTGATGAACGAGCTCTGCATCTTTAGTCTCCCCATTTTCACGTCCCAGCAGCTGGGAAGGTCAAAACGGCAGGCGCGTTTACCAAGGCTCCTTCCTTCAGAAGCCGGGTAATACCTTTCACAAGATTGGTTTTGCTTCTCTCAAGAGATATATTCACCAGAGGTTAGTGCACTTTTTTCCTTTGGAGATGATTGCTATCAGCACTGGAAGAGCTTCCCAAGATTGCTAAAAGGAAATGTCATAATACGGTATCTAATTTCCAAAGCGATGGTACAAAACAGCCTCTCTGCATGCGACCCCAGAGCAGCGCTCAGGAGTTTTGCATCACTTTCTGTCGTGGGAAGTTTTGAGTATTATTACAAATTTAAACATTTCTCAAGAAGTGCTATTTGAATAATTAAGAACAAGATAGAGGTTTGCTGCTTTCAGGATGATTGCAATTGAAGACAAATAAATGGCAGTCCGGCCGTCGGAAGACGAGCGAGCTTTCCAGGGTGACGGGCACTGTTAATGGCAAGGAGATGTGCAGCCTGCATCCTTATCCCCAACATTGCTTCAGCTGAGCTATACTTTCCACTAAGCATTTATAAAAGATGTATGGAGTCATTTTAGAAGAGACACACACACAAAGATTGCTTTTCTTGAAGATTAAAGAACAGAAGGACTAAAAGCAGGCTCAGACCTTCATTATAATCAGCCCTCTGCCTTGCAAGAAGTCTCCTGTATGAAAGTCCAGCAGAGCTCAAGGGCACTGAGATTTTCCCCTGTATTTCATGGGGCTTTTCCCCACCTTGGAAATTCCAGCCTAATGACAAATGACCAGTCAGAGGGAAAAATAGCTGTTGCTTTAAAAAAAAAAAAATTATTCTCAACTTCTCTGAAGTCTTTGCTATAGTTCACTATATTCCTATTACACATATTTAAATAAACTATTCTGAAGGAGTGGTAAAAACCAAAGAAGCAGAATCATAAAACTTTATAAGATTTCATTACCCTTACTAGGAACTGATGCTACTCCCTTGAAAGGCAGCAGGACAACATAAAGTGCCCTGTACGGGACAAACCTTTAAGAAACTCTATCATTTTATGAATGCACAAATATGAACCTTATGTCTTTCCCACTGAGCAAACACTAGAAAATATTGCACGCGAGAAACAAAAAATAAAAGCCCTCAGATTCAGGTAGAATCCTGCCCGCTGTATCCCCACCCTCGGGACTTACCAAAGGTCTTGTCTTAATTCTGCTCACAGGTGAGCCTATCTAGAAAAGCCCCACCTTAATTAACCAGGTTATTTCTTTGCCTTTTGCAGCAAAAATATAAGCATCTCTCTGCTTATTAACTGATGATAACACCTGATGGTCCCTGATCCTCACCGAGGCGAGTCACCTTAGTTATACTCTCCTTACCTAAAAAGCAAACAGCACAAATATTTACGCACGAGTATAATATCCCGTTAAACTGTATTCTACAGGGTAGAGGATGTTTTTCAGAGCTCTAGCCTGATGCTGTTGTTGGCTTAAGCTTTTCTAACGTTCCACATTTCTACAAAACCATTAGCGAAACGACCTTCTGAAATTTCCGCCAGCCTGTGCAGGCATTCATGTTTGCAAATGATAGAGATCTCGTGTCTGCAAAGCACGGGATTAATGCCGCCGCCCTGTATCCTTGTCAGCGAGTTGGCATCCCTATATTTTCATTACCATTTCCTGGCAACAAAGTGCTGAGGCACTTTCATGAATGCTAACAATCCGTATTCATTCCGCCGGCAGACCTTTCCGGAGAGCCCTGCCGACATGAATGAGTGGATCAGTGGTATCAGCTCCTGCAATATCAGACTCAAACACAAAATCATTTTTTTTCTGCATGGGGAAAGCACTATTAATGTGATTTTTATCTAAAAATCACTTCTATTTTTCTTTCTAGGCATTTATTTTTGGAGTCATACCATATTATTTCACCCCAAAATATCACAATCCCATTTCTGCCCATTTTGCGTAGAACAAGCCTGATTTTATCAGGAGGTTTGGCTTTATCAGCTGGGCAGTCTGATGGTTGGGGTTCTTCTCTTCCAGTTTACAGGATCAATGCGTGGTAATGTGACAAATGTAACACTAGATATATAGGGCATATAACAGATCTTCATTTTAAACAGGAAAATAATTAGCGTTGCCATTTTTAAGCAGAGACACTGTTTCATTAATACCAAGACTAAAAGACAAAGAGCCACGTCATGAGGATGTTAGGCTCTCTCCTATTTGAGTGGTATTACTCTGGAGCCTTCTTAGCACTAAACTAAGGCAGAAGTAACTAATGGCCGAAAAGCAGGGAAAGGAGATGCTTTTTGTATCGTGAACTGTTGTGAATGCACAAGCAGAGAGGATTGCTCCCTCCAAGAGGAAGTTCTCCTTGATGTTCGAGCAGGCAAGGGGTGAGAAAAGCAATGCAGAAAGAGCGACTCTCACAAGTGCTTTCAAATAAAAAATCTTTAACCTTCTTTTCCCCTCCTCCCCATAGTTATCTGAGGGAAGGGAAGGGAAGGGAAGGGAAGGGAAGG
>WAAD01097448.1:0-12044 GCA_013389945.1 Fregata magnificens | reverse complement strand
TCTGAAGAGCACTGCATGTCCTTTGAGGGGATTCACCTTCCCCAGGTAGCAGCAGGCCCTGCCAGCCCTGGGCCTGTGGGCTTTAGGGGTCAGGAGGGGTGAGAGTGGTGGCGCAGAGCTGGTGTCCTTGTTTGGGACAGGAGGGTAGTCGGCAGTGGGCGGCTGAGCAGGACTGGGTATTGGGAGAGCTGGCACAGGATCTGGGCTTGGCTTGAGGCTGGGGGGCGGTGGAGAGGCACATGCCTTGTCTCTGAGCAGGGAGACGAGGGTGGGCTGAGAGGTCTCTGCTGCTGCCTGCTGGTCCAGAGCTATCACGGGAGCCTGACTGTGGATGAGCTGGTGGCTCGGAGAGAGCTGAGGGCTGGAGGTGCTCTGCAGGCTAGAGTCTGACAGCCATGCTTGTTGCAGATCCCCGGGAAGCTGCTGTTCGTCCTGGTGAAGCGCTACCTGTGTGTCACTACTCTCATGGACAAGCTCAGCAGTGGTGTGGAGCAGGGCGGGGAGCAGCAGGACCGCGCTGTGCCCAGCCTGCTCACTGAGGAGAGGAGCCGTGTGAAGCAGGAGTTTGAGTTCAGCATGGCTATGGCGAACCTCATTTTGGAGCTGGTGCATGTGATGGGCTGGGACCGCAGCCACAAGCCAGAGCTGCTGCCCCAACAGGAGCTGCGGCCTCGCACCACCCGCTCCATCTTCCAGCACAGGGCCACACCCTGCACCACTGCTCAAGCAGCCCCCACTCCCCCCCCAAAAGAGCTCAGCATCTTCAAGCCGCGCTCAGCCTTCCCAAGCCGCAGCAGCTACGTGGAGTATGTGCAGGCAAACCTGGTGTGCGGGATGAGGGTGCGCATGCTGGAGGACTACGAGCAAGTCAGCGCGGGAGACGAGGGTGACTTCCGCCAGAGCAACGACGGCACGCCACCTGTGCAGGTATCCTCTGCTGGGAGGGCAGGGGCTGTCAAGGGGCCCGTCTGCTCTGTTGTGCTGTAGGAAGCACGCAGCCTTGCATGGGAGCAGTGGGGTTGGGCTTGCCTTCCCTCAGCTGGGTGTGTGTTGGGCTCTCCTCCTCAGGTGTACTGGCAAGCCCTGGGCGCTACGTACTGGGTTCACTGGCACATGGTAGAGATCATTGGCCCTTCGGGGCAAGAGGAGCATGAGGGCCAGGAGAAGTTGTCCACCCTGACACAGAACCACAAACTGGCAGCAGGTGAGCAGCCTGTCAACTGGGCCTGCAGCTTTTCTCCCCAGCCCTTCTGCAGCTGCACGCTGGCACTGTGGATTCTGCTGGTGCTGGGTGTCCGAGTGTGTTGCCCTGGCTGGTCCAGGCACTGTGGGAACAGGTTGGGGGAGCAGTGAGCTGGAGGTGCCCATTTTGAGTGTGTTCTTTTTCTACCGCCCAAAGAGGTTCAAGTGACGATGGTAATCCCCACCTCTACAGCTTCTGGGGTCTCCTCCCGGCATGTTCCCCCTCTCTCGCTGCCCTCCTGTCACCTCCCTTTCCCACAGCAAGCTGTGGGACGGTGGGGATCTCTTCTGCCCAGATGGTCCGCAAGAGCTCTTTCCCTGGGCAATGCGGAGTGTGCAGCAGAGGATGGGGGAATTGGCAGAGCTGACAGTGCCCTTCCTTGCTCTGCTCCCCTGCAGTTGCGCAGCCGTTTTTCTGCAAGCCCTTTGGGGGGCTGTACTCCCTGCCTTACCTGGGGGAGCAGCCAACTAAGGCTGCAGAGGCCCTGAGCCGTGCCGAGTGGTGGGAGCTGCTCTTCTTTGTGAAGAAGCTGGAAGCACAGGAGCAGAAAGAGATCACCTGTCTCATCCAGCAGGACCAGGGAGAGCAGGTGTGGGCCAGAGCCTGCAGTGGGGAAATGGGAGGGAGAACATTAGGGAAGGGAGTGGCCCCGGAGGAGGAGATGGCAAGCGTGAGCTGTGCAAGGACAGCCTGAACGGGGCAGAAATGGGACTGAAATGGGAGGGTGAGTGGGGGATGGCGAAAGCGTGGGGAGCTGGGCACAGCAAAGGGGTGAGGAGAGATGAGATGAAATGCAGTCTCCCATGACCCTGGAAGAGTGACTGTATCCAGCGAGGTTCGGGTAGGTGAGGCAAGCCCATGGGGTGATTCTGCTGGTTGCGGTTAGGTGGCGAGTGCAGGTGGGAGGTCCGGGCTGGTGGTAGTTGGGTTGTGGACAGCCAGGGGAGGGTGGCACTGGGGAATGGCCCTGGGGGCCTCTGGCAGTGCAGCTTTTCTGTCTGTTCTGGCACTGGCTGTCACAAGGGGTGTGGGGTGGGTGGCGAGTCTGTGAGGGTTAACTTGACTCCATCTGTCCAGCTGTCGGAGGTGGATGAAGAAGCCCTGATCCAGCTGTCGGTACCTGCAGAGCTGGCCCAGAAGGTGCTGCGGGTCTTGGAGAAGCGGTGCCAGGGCAGCGCTCAGCGTGACCTGCGCGGCTCCCACATCTATGCCAAATACTTCCTCAGTAGCGGGGCCGAGCAGGATGGCGAGGGGAGCCCCGTGGTAGCCTCAGAGGGTGCTGGCTGCAGGAGCGCTGGCCCTGAAACCATGACAGCCAAGGCAGCGAAGGAAGACCCTTCCGCAGCCACAGTGGCAGCGAAGTCAGATTCCCAGCTGTTCAGCGAGCTCCTTGAGAGGGAAGGGGTGTTCTTCCCAGAGGTGATGGAGGAGCAGATCAAAGGTAATCGCCTGCTATGGGCTGGGGCACATGCATGGCACTGGAGGCAGCTCCATTGCCTCGACGGAGGAAGGCTCTGGGCAGGGCTGGGAGGCGAGGCACCTGGAGGTTGCCTGAGAGGGCAGGCCTGTGGGTGCCGGGTCTGTGGGTGCCTGGCACCCCGGGAGTTTCTGGTAGTGTTACTGCTGCCCTGACACCTGTTTCCCTGCCTCCCTGATGCCAGTGTTGGGCAGCTCCAAGGGGGTGAGCGAGAGGGGCTCGCTGGCCAAGATTGCAGCCATGGTGGACATGATCCAGAGCAGCAGCTCAGAGGTGGGGCTGCGCTTAGCTGGTCTCAAGCACATCGTGAAGATCCTGGAGGAGGAGCCTGAGCCCGAGCAGCCGGTCGGCAAAGCCCAGGGTGGGCCGGGGACCAGGAGTGTTGGGTGAGCTGTGGGGTGCTGCGCGCCCCTCCTGCTGGCTGGGGAGGGCTGTGTCGGCAGGGTGGGGGACAGTACTGGAGGTGGGAGTGCTGGAGGTGGCAGTGGAAGTGGGCAGGCCGGTATGTCCCTGCGTGCTCGGCAAGAAGAGGGGTGGATCTTGTGTCCCTTTGTCCCAGGCAGTCTCATTCCTGGGACTAACCCAGCTGCGGTAGGGCCATGTGGGCAGGCAGAAGGTGGCTGTCGGGGCCCAGGTGCTGGCGCGACAGCAGCAGTGCCAGGAGGCTCCTCCTGAGGTGTCCTTTCCCGTGCAGGGAGAAGCTGGCGAAGGTGGCAGTGGAGCTGCTGAGCACTGAGGTGGCAGAGAAGGCCCTGGTGGCGGTGACGCTGCGGCTGCTGGCCGTGCTGATGGCGAAGTACGACTGGCGCGTGCCGTTTGCCACGGAGGGCGGTGCGCGGGCTGTGCTGGCCTGCATGCGGCAGCACGCCTCCTCCGCCCTGGTGCAGCAGGCTGGCCTGGCGGTGAGTGTGGCAGAGGGGATGCTGTAGGTGAGCGGGCAGGGTGCAGGCTTGCCCAGGTGTGGCAGAGATGCCCGCTGCCCTCCTGACTGCTGTTGACCTTGCAGGCCCTGAAGGTGCTGGTGGGAGCTGTGGCTGGCGAGCCAGGAGGTGCCGGTGGGAAGCCCTTGCCCCTGAACCACGCTGACGCGCAGATGATGCGGGAGATCTTTGCTAGCATCGGCTCTGCCTCCAGCGAGGGCTTGGCAAGCCTGCTGAGTGCCATCCCTGCTGCCATGAGCACCATGCAGAGGGTCGCAGGGTAGGGGCAGAGTGAGGACAGTGGCTGGGGGTGGGGGGACCCTCTGCATGGCAGGGGGGGCGGGCAAGGCCAGCAGGTGGCTTGTGGGTGCAGGGGAGGCTCCGTGCTTGGGGGAGGAAGGCGCCCGCATTGTTCTGTCCCTGCAGGGGCTCCTCAGGCGTGCAGAACGGTTTGCTGGTGGTGAACATGCTGATTGACGGCCACCGGGGCCTGGCGGAGCAGCTGGCAAGCTGCGATCTCCCCACGGTGCTGCAGAGCTGCTGGTGGGACGGGCAGAGCACCGGCTGCCCTCATGCGATGCTGGCCCTCAGCGTGATCAACCGTCTCGCGGAGCACCGGCTGCCCCTGGGCCCGGAGACGGCAGGTAGCGTGCCGCCCACACCCCCTGCCACACCACGGCCCCACGGGTGCAGCAGGCAGGGCTGCTTTGCCTGCCAGGGCAGAGCACCCCGCTGGTGCCTCTCAAGCGAGTGCCTGGGCTGGGCCCATGTGTCCTTGTCATGGCAGGCAGAGAGGCCCCACTGGACCTGAGGGATGTGCGGACGCTTCTGGGCGGCCTGGGGGACGGCGTCTTGTCCAAGGACGTGGTGGTGGCCCTGGAGCGGCAGCTCTGTGGTGAAGGCCCCGTCCGCTCTGGTGAGGCGGCCCAGCTGCTGCAGGACCACAGGTGCTTCAGGCTGCTGCTGCGCAGCTTTGAGCTGTTGGGGGCGGAGAAGGCCGTGAGCCTGAGCATCCTCAGGTGAGTCCTGGGGGATTTGGTGGGGGCCTGGGGCTTCCGCAGCAGGTGTGAGAGTGCTGGTGGTGCTGTTGGGGGGACATGGTGCATGTTTGTGGGTCCTGGTGGGGCTGCTGTTCTTCACCAGGGGCAAGTGCACCCCAGCACATACGCGGGGGCTGATTGGTGTGTCCTGGGGCGCAGGGCCATGTGGGGACAGAGCAGTACGTGCCTGGGTGCTGGTGGGGTGTCCAGGGTGCCTGGGGAGCCTTGGCTCCCAGTCCCTGTGGGTGCCAGCCTTCCTGGTGGGGCAGGGAAGCAGGGCTGCCTCT
Source organism: Fregata magnificens (assembly GCA_013389945.1). Classification (NCBI taxonomy): domain Eukaryota; kingdom Metazoa; phylum Chordata; class Aves; order Suliformes; family Fregatidae; genus Fregata; species Fregata magnificens. The sequence goes on along the minus strand of WAAD01097448.1, from coordinate 7,077 downwards.
GGCACTGCTGTCTGCATGCCCCGGCCTGAGCGGGCTCCCTCCATCATTCAGGATCCTGAACAAGTTCCTGGACGGTTACCAGGAGGATGTGCTGCCCTGGCATGAGTGTGTGGAGCCCTGTTTGTCCTCCCTGAGTGCCCACAGCAGCGACCGGGAGGTGAGGGGGCTTTGCTGAGTGTGCCATGCATCGGCTGGGCCTGGCGTTGGTGAAGCGGGGTCCCTGCCTGCAGCAGCCCGGCCTTGTGGCCAACGCGCTGGTGGAGGTGGGGAGTGGCTGTCCCAGCCATGGCCGTAGCCGCGTGCCGGTGGCTGGCGTGCCCAGCGCCGTGCCCGGCCAGTCTCTTGCGGGTGCTGCTGCAGTGTCAGGGTGGAGGGGATGGAGCACTGCAGCACCACGCTGCTGGGGCCTGGCGGGTTGCCGGCGCCGGCCCGGCCGCTCACAGCTTCCTGCTCAGCAGGTGGTGCAGGAGGTCGTTGGCTTCCTGCACCGCCTGGCCACCGCCAGCAAGGACTGCACAGTGGTGATGTGCCGTGTGGGCACCCGCGAGGCTCTGTCCAAAGCCCTGGAGAAGCACAGCACGGCCCCGTCGCTGGCACCAGCCCTGCTCGACCTGCTGATTGACTGTGAGAAGTATGCCAGCCTCTACAAGAAGCTGACGACCAGCATCTTGGCTGGCTGCATCCAGGTGGGCCTGGGGAGGCCTAGCTGCTCTGGGGCTCTGGGTCTTGGGGCCATCCAGCTGTCCCCGGCACCGAGGGGCAGCCTTCTGCTCTCTGCCTGCCATAGCCATGCAGTGGGCAAGGGGAGGAGGACCCAAGGCCCCTGATAAGAGCCTTGCCCCATCCTGTAGCTGGTCCTGGGGCTGATTGAGGAGCACCGCCGGAGCCACGAGCCCATCAGCATCCCCTTCTTTGACGTCTTTCTGCGCAACCTGTGCCGAGGTGAGTGTGGGGAGCGGGAGCCCTGTGCCTGGCATGTGCTGGCCTGGCAGCTGGAGGCTCCATGTGCTCCCCCCACAGGCTCCAGCGTGGAGGTGAAGGAGAACAAGTGTTGGGAGAAGGTGCAGGTCTCCTCGAACCCCCACCGGGCCAGCAAGCTCACGGACGGGAACCCCAAGACCTACTGGGAGTCGAACGGCAGCACCGGCTCCCACTTCATCACTGTCCACATGCAATGTGGTGTGGTGGTCAGGTGGGGCGGGCCAGGAGGGCTGGGGGGCCTTGGGGCCAGGAGGGCCAGTGGCTGTGCGGGGAGGAGAGGGCTTTGGGGATCTGTGCGAGCCCTGCCCCAGTGGTTCCCATCCTGGGGGTTGGTGGATGTGGGTAGCGGTGCGTGGGGCTGGCAGGGGCCAGGGCAGGGAGGTGGGGACTGCTGGGCAGCCCCGTGTTTGCTGCGCTGCAGGGAGATGAGCATGCTGGTGGCCAGCGAGGACTCCAGCTACATGCCGGCCCGTGTTGTGGTGCTGGGGGGAGACAGTCCTGCCGCCATCAGAACCGAGCTCAATGCAGTGAGTCTCGCACGGGCTGCTCAGGCTATGGGGCCCCACGGGAGGGGTGGGCTGGTCCTTGTTGTGCCTCGTGAAGGTCTTGCCTTGGTGCTGGGGCCCTGGGAGGTGCCCACAGGGAGGTGGGGATGGCAGGAGCTGTGCTGCGGGAGCCTCCTCCTGGCTGTGGGCAGCGGGTGCTGGAGACTTGGGCATGGGCAGCCCTGCAGCCCAGTCTGCAGCAGGCTGGTGCGCTGGGGCTGTGAGCCAGAGGTGGTGCCCTGGCGGGGGGTGCCCTGTGGCTGCCTAGGGACCGCTCGGGGGGACAGAGGCTATGGCTTTAATGGGGGGTGGCCAGGGGAGCATGCAGGGTGGGTGGTGCCCGCTGCCTGGCATGCTGAGGGCTCACTGTCTGCCTGCAGGTGACCGTCCTGCCCTCAGACAGCAGAGTGATCCTGCTGGAGAACATGACCCGCTTCTGGCCCGTCATCCAGATCCGGGTGAAGCGGTGCCAGCAGGTAGGGGAGCAGGGGGCTGGGCCAGGGAGCTGGCAGTGTGGGGCCTGAGGGCCGTGCCTGGGGAGCTGAGGGTCGTGCTCTCCCGTAGGGTGGCATTGACACACGTGTGCGTGGCATCGAGGTGCTGGGTCCCAAGCCCACTTTCTGGCCCATCTTCAAGGAGCAGCTGTGCCGGCGGACATTCCTCTCCTGCACTGCTCGGGCTCACGCCTGGTGCCAGGAGATCTGCCGGGACCGGGGGCGACTGCTGCAGCTCTTTGGCAGGTGAGTTGTCTCCTGGCTGTGCTGTCCCTGTCTCCTGGCTGGCTGTCCCCGCTGTCCCAGGGCCTGGGGGGACGGTGCTGGCAGCCTGCGAGGGGACTGCAGGGTCAGGAGAGGAGCAGCCAGGTGTCCCGCCTGGACGGGGAGGGGCTCTCACTCCTCCCTGTCCACCAGCGGTCCCGGAGAGCCAGGGCCACCATGGGGTCCCCCAGGTTTAAGCTGGGCACGTGGGCACGGCTGACCCACCAGAGAGGTGCCCCGCAGGGGCCGACGCGTCCTGACCTGGCAGAGGTCGGTCAGGCGCAGGCAGGATCTCGCGGCCACAGGCACCGCACAGCCCCCCAGTTTGGTGGGGGCCGCGAGGGCCCCAAGGCCCAGTGTGGGCAGGGCCCGGGGGCAGCGAGGGGCCCTGGCTGCTGGGGGCGAGTGGGGCTGCTGAGCCATTGTGCCTGGCAAGGGGCAGGGCAGGGAGCGACCGCCACGCTCTGCTTTCCTGGGGGAGTGTCCCGGCCCTCGGCAGGTGCCCGGCACCACTGTGTGCTGCCCAGTCGCTGTTGCAGGCTGAACCGGGTGCTGCGGCATGAGCAGGCCTTCGCCGACCGCTTCCTTCCTGACGACGAGGCGGCCCGGGCCTTGGGCAGGACGTGCTGGGAGGCCCTGGTGAACCCCTTGGTGCAGAGCATCACCAGCCCAGGTACCCTGCGCTCTCCCGGGCCCATCCGCACCATGCCCCAGGCTGAGGCACCCCGCTCTGAGTCTGGTTGGCCTCGCAGACCCCCACGGTGTCAGCCCCCTGGCCTGGCTGCTGAGCGAGTACCTGGAGAGTGTGGAGCCACCCCGCCGCGCCACGAGCCGCGGTGCTGTCTTTGGTTCCCGTGTGCGGCGCCTGACCCAGCTCCTGGTGCACGTGGACCCCGAGGGCCCAGAGCCAGAGGAGGCAAGAGCAGCTGGTGAGCGAGGGGCTGCCCTCCTGTGGGGCTGGGAGGACGGTGGTGCAGAGTGCCAGGATGCGGCTGTGGGGATCCGCTGGGGAGCTCTGGGGAGGGCCCTGTGGCACAGGAGGCTCCCGAGCCAGGAAGGCTCATGGCTGTGCCCCCGCAGCGGCTGTGCCTCCCCGGCATCTCTTTTGCCCTGTGCCCCCCAGGGAGAGGGGGAGGCTGCTGGTGGTCAGTGTGCGGAGCCTGCCCACGGAGCCGTGCTGAGTCTGAGCTTGTCCCTTGGCAGGTGGGAAGGAGGGGAAGAACAAGGAGGTGCCAGCCAGGGCTGCGAAGGCGGTGGTGGAGAAGTCCAGTGGCCTGTGGGGCATCTCACAGTGCTGGCGTGGCGTGGTGCAGCAGCAGGTAGAGCTTGGAGGGCTGGCCGCGGGGGCTGGAGAGGGCACGTGGGACCCTGCACCGGGTGGGTGTAGGAGGGAGCGGGGCCTGGCAGTGCGCTGGAAGCATGGGGAGGATGCGGAGCTGTACGTGGCCTCCACAGGGCCTGGAGGGGTGCGGGGACAGCCCTGCCATGCTTGCCACCCTGGCAGGGCTCAGGCGTCAGCCTGGGCCTGCACCCAGGCTGGTGCTGCAGCTGGGAGACAGGTATGGTGTTGGGCTGCTTATTTCCTGCTGGGCTGCTGCTGCACTTCTGTCCTGCCCCCGCAGCCCCTGCCCAGCCCTCGGGGCTGCGCTCCTGCCTTGCTGCAAGCTCTCAGTGGCCCACAGCAGCACCGGGGCCCGGGCAGTTGGTGTCAGCAGAGCAAGGCTGTGGACGTTCCCACGGGCCACAGGCGCGTCCCGCTGCAGGGCTCACCCCTCTCGTGCTGCATCCCGCAGGTGCAGCGCTTCCTGGAGGCAGCAGGGCAGGCGCCAGACCTTGTGGAGCGATACTGCGGGCTGTACCAGCGCCTGCGCAGTGCCACGGAGGAGCTCTTTGGGCAGCAGGCCGCCTTTGTGCTGGCCCTGGGCCAGGGCTTCGCGGGTGCATTGCTGCAGCTCTCCTTCCTTGCCACCCTGCATGTGAGTCGAGGGGGGATGGCACCAGAGCCAGGGCCCCGGCCTCACCGGCCCCGGGTGCAGGCTGGGGAGGCTGCCCTGGCCCACGGCCTCGGGGCGAATTCTGGGTGGGTGGTGTCCTGGCCCCCACTGAGCCACGCAGCCCTGCCCTGCGGTGGCCCCGGACGGTGCCCAGCTGCGGGTGCGCGGCGCTTGTTACAGCGTGGCCCTGGCCCCAGCATGCTCCTGTCTCAGGCTGGCGCCTGGGCACCCTCGGCCCCTGCCCAAGAGCCCCAGGGTTTCCCAGCTGCTCCCCCCAGGGGCATTCCCCCAGCCCGGCCCTGCGGCCACCCGGTGACCCCCCTCCACAGCCAGCCCTGTCCCTCTGCAGGTGAGTGAGCAGTTTGCCCGCTACCTTGATGGGCAGATCCAGGAGCTCCATGGGGCTGTGGGCAGCGCAGGGCCGCTGCAGCGGCTGCGGCACATCCTGGAGCCCTTCGTCGTCTTCAGTGGCCTGGAGCTCGCCCACACCTTCGAGCACTTCTACCGGTGAGGGGTGCCGTGTCTCCATGGGACCAGAGGGCCTGGTGTGGCATGGTGTGGTGTGGCGAGGTGTGGCGTGGCAAGGGAGGTGCAGGCGGCACCGAGGTCGTGGCTGAGCCTGGCCTGGTGTGGCAGTGGTGGTACCGCTTTGCTTTTCCTGGCTCTGGCGTGTGGAGGGAAAGGCTGTGAGGGCCCGTGGGCACTGCCAGTCTGCAGAGGCACATTCTGTGCTGGCAACAGGGAGGGGAGACAGGTGCTGCTGGGCCCGTGCACCCTGGGGTGAGGCCAGGGCCACCTCTGTCTCGTGGTGGGTGGCTGATGGCCACGAGGCTCGGGCTGGCCCCTGACCTGACGCTGGCGGCTGTGGCAGGCACTACCTGGGGGACCGGCTTCTGGCGCAAGGGCTGTCTTGGCTGGAAGGAGCCATCGTGGAGCAGATCGGGCTATGCTTCCCCAGCCGCTTCCCCCAAGAGATGCTGAGCAACTTGGCTGAGTCGGAGGAGCTCCAGCAGCAGTTTTACCTCTTCCAGCTGCAGGAGCAGGACAAGCGACTGCTGGAGCTGGACATGGGCCTGGACGAGGTGAGCGTGCTGGTGGGGTGGGGAGGCTGGGGGCCACTCGCGTTCCTCACGGGGATCCTGGGGCCTGTCCTGATCCGCCCTCGTGTCCACGTGCCCAGGCACTGGGGACAGCCTCAGTGGCGGATGTGCCAGAGGTGAAGGTGCTGGCCCTGTCGCCACGCTGCTGGCCCATTTCCCCATCCTGCTACATGGATGAACCTGGGAGGTTTTTCTCGGCGGCCCTGAGCTCCCCCCTGGATGAGTTTGCCGACTTCTGCAGGCGGAGTGAGTGTCGCGGCAGTGGGTGTGCGTGGGCGTCTCGCCGGAGCCCAGGCCCTCCACAGCAGCTCAGCCAGAAGCGGCCAGAGTGCTGGGGTGTGCTGGGAGTGCCCGGCAGGGCTGGCTGCCGGCCCCTGTGCTGATGCTGTCTCTGGCAGGCCAGAGCCAGCTGGGCTGGGAGTGCACAAAGCCCCGGCGGTTGCAGTGGACGTGGCTGGGCCATGCCGAACTGCAGTTTGGAGACTGCGTCCTCCACGTGTCCACGCTGCAGATGTACATCCTGCTGTGCTTCAACAGCACCGAGGTAGGAGCTGGGGCCGCGGTGGGGTGAGGGAGGCAGCGGATGCTGGAGCGCAGCAGGGCCATGCCCTCCCTTCCGGGGGGGTCTCCAGTGGTGTTTGGGGCACAGGCCCCCACCTTGCTTGGCTGGGCCTGCAGCTGGTGGGTCTTGGCTGGCCATTCCCCTCCCACGCCCTCCTGCAGGAGGTGGCTGTGGAGGCCCTGCTGCAGGCCACGGGGCTCCCTGCCGACCTGGTGCACCATGCACTGACACCGCTGACCCACGGCGGGGGCGCCCTGGTGCAGAGCTGCACACCGGGAGGTGAGTGCGGGGCTGGGGCACCCCTGGGGAGGTGCTGGTCTGAGCTCCAAGTGGGTGCTGGGGTAGGGGTGCTCGTAGGGGAAGTGAGTGGGCTGGGGCGAATCTGTCTGTTGGTGCTTGGGGTGCAGGTCTGTGTGTCAGGTTGGGGCCCGAGGCCACGTGTAGGGCTGGGGGTGGTGTGTGGGGCTGGGGCTTGGGGCCATGCATGGGGCGTGGGTCAGCGTGGGGGGTTGGGGACTGGGGCCAGGGGTTGTGCGTGTGGCTGTTGCTTGGGGCCACGTGTGGGGGACGGGGCTGGGGCTGACACCTGTGAAGGCAGCAGCGGGAGGCCCAGGGTTGGGTCCAACAGCCACACGCGTGTCCTGGGGCTCCTTCAGGGCCCAACTTGGGGCTTGGCTGACCCTGGGCCGGGTACTAGCTCCAGGTGTGCTGCGGCTCAACCAGGCAGCCCTGGCCCATGCCTCTGGCCAGCACCTGAGGCTGCTGCCCCGGCAGAGGTACCTGCAGGCGGAGAGGGCTGAGGTCAGTGCCCTGGAAAGGAAGAGGAACGTCCTCTGCTGCCTCATCACTCGCATCCTCAAGGTGGAGAAGCAGCTCCACATTGACAACCTGGTGTTTAGGGTATGGAGGGCTTGAGGGGCAGAGAGGGGCCACGTGGGTGCTGCGCTGCACTGCAGTGTGGGGCTGCCTTGCTGCTGTAGGTGATTGATGCCTGTCAGAAGGGTGAGCTGGGTCCAGGGCTGCAGTTCCTGAGCTTCTGCTGCCACAGCGTGGACGTCCTGTCCTGTGTCCTGCACCTGCTGAACCAGGGCTACCTCCGGCGCCAGGAGGAGAGGCCTCATGTCTTGGAATACATCT
>WAAD01097447.1:0-11835 GCA_013389945.1 Fregata magnificens | reverse complement strand
CCGCGTGCGGGAGGTGCTGCGGTGCCACGGGGCTGCAGGCCTCCCGGCTGCCGACCGGCTCTCCCTGCTGCGCTACGTGGCCGGGGATGGGTGCCACGCTGAGCTGCAGGGTCTCCCCCTCCTGCCTCGCGCCGATGGGACCTTCGTGGCCTTTGGGACTGCATCAGCCATTGTCTACGTGGACACATGCGACTGCCCCCGGTGAGTCCACAGCCCCCGGCAGCCCCATTCCCTGTGGGAGTGGGCCGGTGAGCCCGTTGCCCACGGCGCAGCTCCCGCCCTTGAGCTGAAAGTGGGGCCAGGGTCGAGCCTGGACATTTGGGTGCCTCGCCACCCTCCTCCTCTGCCCCGGTCTCACGGAGTGGCAGCTGGGCCGGGTGTCCAGGAAGCTGCCTGCCCCCCATAAGCCCTCTAGTCCCCCAGCACCTCCGCTTGTCCCCACAGGGAGCTCCTGCCCGGCCTGGCTGAGTCCTTCCTGCCCTCGGACCTGGAGCCAGGCTTGGACAGCCTCCTGCGAGGCATTGCCAAGGCGGGTAAGAGATGGGGGGTCCATGGGCCACCTTTGGGCCCCCTAATCTCCCTCTAAACACCAACGCCCCTAGGCACCCTTGTATACCCTTGGGCTCCTCCGCAGCCCCAATACTCCCCTGTACCACGCTGATACTCCCTGTACACAGCTGGGGTCCCTGATCCCTCTCTAAGGCCCCTCTCTGGGCTTCCCCCATCCATTCAACAGCACTGTAGCTCTCAAGTCTCACTGTCCCTCTCCGGTCTGGGGTGTGTTGTCTGTGAGCCCAGGGCCACCTCCCCTGCACTGCATCTCCCTGTGTCTCTGGGGACTCGCCTGTCCTTGCTGTTCTCCCCACATTCCCCCGTCCCCTCGGTGCTCCCTCAGAGCCTGCGTCTCCCTGCGTTCCCCATCTGAGGACCCCAATACCGGTCCCGCTAACACCTCTTTCCCTCAGATCTCCTCTATCCCCACCAATCTGGGGTTCCCCTGTTCCTCCTACTCAGGGTATCCACTGTCCCTCCAGAGCCCAGGTCCTCCCATCCCCAGTATGGGGGCCCCCCCATTCCCTGCAAATCTCGGGTTCTTTCCCCCACATCCTGGGTCCTCCTGCCAGGTCACAGGTCCTATGTACTCCTCGTCCAGCCTCCGCCTCCCGCACACAGGTCTCTTCCCCAACCTGGTTCTGCTGGACCCAGCCGTGACTGTCCAGACCCTACGCGTGGCTCTGCCCTCCGCCTGGACATCCCCGTCTTCAACCCCAGTGACCTGGTGCCTGGCCCAAGGCCCCCCGCAGCCCCCAGCCTCCTGGTTCCCAGCCCTGTGGCAATTCCTGGCCCGCCACGTGGAAGACCTGGGCCCTCTGGAGGGGCTCCCTCTCATCCCCCTGTCCCCACTGGATGCCCCCAGCATCCGTCTGGCTCCGCTGATACCCCAGTCTGGTCTTATCTTCCAGGCCTGGGAGGACCAGTGCCTGCCACCTGCTGTGGCCTCTGTCCTGGAGGTCCTGGGTTGCCCAGTGGTGCCGCCGGGCACATGGCACCGCTCCCTGCCCCGCTATGTCCTGCCTCCATCGCCCCTCAATGCCCTGCGGGCCCTAGGCAGGCGGGGGGCTGCAACTGTGGCCTCCCACCTGGCCTCACTGCCTGCTGCGGATGTGCTCCCCCTCCGGCTCTACCTGGCAGACATCCCATCCCTGACAAATCAGGACAGGGCCACGCTGGCTGCTCTGCCCCTCTTCATCCCACTGCCCTGCTTGGCTACCCCGCAGCCCACGGAGCTGGTACCGGCTGGGGCCACCCCAGCGCTGGAGCCAGAGCTGGAGCTGCCCAGAGATGTGGTCCTGCCGAAGGCCATGTTGCAGTGCCGCGATGAAGTTGACCGGCGGCTCCTGGGGAGGCTCCAGAGGCCCCTCATCAGTGCAGCCCACATGGCGCTGGAGGCCGTCGGAGCTGTGGCCCAGGGCGCCTATGCAGGGCGGGCGGCCGAGACACAGGCTCTGCTGCTCTGGGTGCTGCAGCGTGGAGACATCCTCTTTGCACAGAGCCCCTCGCTCCAGGAGGCCTGCAGCAGGCTGGCCTTCCTGGAGACACCCAACGGCCCCACGTGCCCGCGAGACCTCTACGACCCCTGCGAGAGCACCTTGCAGGCACTGCTGGGCCCTGAGCGCTTTCCTCCTGCCGCCTTCCGCAGTCCGCCTGTCCTCCGTGCCTTGAGAGCCCTGGGCTTGCGGCATGGTGAGGGGTGCCTGGTGCCTTCAGACATCCTAGAGGCTGCAGCAAGTGTGAGTCAGGGTGACGCAGTGGCTCTGGACAGGGCTCAGGCACTGATCAAGGTCTGCAACCACCCCAAGGCACTGGCCGGCTTCAGCGCTGAAAAGCTGAGGCAGCTCCAGGCCCTGCCGTGGGTGCCTCGTTGCAAGTGCACTGGAAAGCCTGGACAGCCCTTCCTGCCCCCCAGGGAGCTGCGGTCCACCCAGTACCAGGCCCTGGTGGGGCTTGCCATGCACCTGACTGGCGCCTTTGTGCCAGAGGCAGAGGAGAAGCTGGGGCTGAGCCAGAGCCCACCACCAGAGAGAGTGTGGGAGCAACTGAGACAGCTGGCAGCGTGCAGGGACATGGGTGAGGTAGGTCCCGCACTCCGGCCTGTCTACCAGCACATGCAGGAAAACCTGAAGACCTTTGGGACTGCCCCAGACGATGCTGTGGTGTGGACCGGGGCTGGGTTTGTCCTGCCACGTGATGCCGTGCTGGGCTATCCTGAGGCGCTGGAGCTGGGCATGCTGGTGCCTCGGGTGCCCCCTGACTTCCTGCCCTACAGCTGCCTCTTCAGGGCTTGGGGGGTGGAGGCGAGGGTGAGTGAGGAGAGGGCGGTTGCAGCCCTGCGCTGCCTGGGGCAGGACATAGACACACGCAGCTCCAGAGCTGGCACTGCGGCAGAGTTGGAGGTGGCTGTAGCTGTCCTGGAGTGGCTTAAGAGCCGGGGGCACCGTGGCGAGGGCACGGTGCCGGTTCCTGTGAGGATCCTGGAGGGCTCAGGCTTTGCCCTCCGCCCGGCTGCCTCTACTGTGTACCTGGACATGGAGCTGGAGGCAGAGGAAGACGTTCAGGAGGTGGTGCATGAGGCAGTGCCAACCAGCACAGCCATATTCCTCGGCACGGAGCTGCTCAGTACGCGGGTGCTGGGGCCAGAGCCGTTCGGGGCCTGGGGCCCCTCGGAGCCCATCACCTTACGGCTTCGCAACATCCTCCGGGAGTACGGTGAGGAGGGCGACCTCTTCACAGAGATCGTCCAGAATGCAGAGGATGCTGGAGCTACTGTGTGCCGCTTCCTCCTGGACCTCCGACCCTGCAGAAAGGCCACCTCTGGGCTGCTAGACCCCGGCATGGCTGCCTGCCACGGCCCAGCCCTCTGGGCCTACAACAATGCCCTGTTCACGGAGGATGACCTCCGTAACATCACACGGGTTGGGGCTGCTACGAAGGAGGGCCAGGCAGGCCAGATCGGGCGCTTTGGGCTGGGCTTCAGCTCTGTCTACCGTGTCACAGATGTGCCAGCAGTGCTGAGTGGGGGGACGCTGCTCATCTTTGACCCCAATGGCACCCACCTGGCCAAGCACATCTCCAGGGCTGGCTGCCCTGGCATCCGCCTGGACTTCTCCAGCCGACCACGCATCCTCCGTGCCTTTGCTGAGCAGTTCTGGCCCTACCATGGTATCTTTGGGTGCCGCCTGCCTGAGCCAGGACCCTTTCCAGGGAGTCTTTTCCGCCTGCCTTTTCGCACTGAAGAGGAAGCTGTGACTTCACAGATTTGCTCAGAGGCCTTTGGTACAGAGCGCGTCCAGTCCCTTGGCACCAGTTTCCTTGGCTCTAACCGGCTGCTGCTGCTTTTCCTCCGGAGGGTGAGGGAGGTGTCCCTGGAGATGCTGCCAGACATGGCCACCTCTGCGGAGAATACCGTGCCTCTGGCCGTGCTGCGGCGAAAGGAGGTCCGAGACTTGGGGGCCTCTGGGGATCCCCTAAGCTGGGCATCCGTCGAGCAGCTCACAGCCTGCGAGGAGGCATCCAAGACCACACGGCACTACCTCGTTTTGGTGTGTCAGGGTGATGGGGAGTTGCTGGAACTCTTTCACCGGAACACGCGGGCAGGGCTCCATCCTCTGCCTCCCATGGCTGGTGTGGCCCTTCCCCTTGCCCTTACTGCGGATGGCAAGTGGGTGCCGCGTCTGGGTGCCGAGGAGGGGCGAGTCTTCTGCCACCTTCCCATGCCAATCGCCTCAGGGCTACCAATCCACGTGCATGGGGCTTTCAGCATCCTCTCAAACCGCAAGGGGCTGTGGGACACGGCGGAGCGGGGTGAGTGGAACCGGGTGCTGCTCCGCAATGCCGTGCCGGTTGCCTGGCTCCGAGCGCTGGACCACCTCCGCACCATGCATGAGGCAGGTGAGTTGAAGACCTATGAATATCATGTCTTCTGGCCGGACACTGACACTGCCCGTTACCCGTTTACGGAGGCTGTGACTGGTTTCTACCAGGCTGTGGCAGCCAGGAATGGCCCCAGGCTCTTTTCTGATGGCTGCTCATGGTGCTCACTGCAGGATGCCCGCTTCCTGCACCAGGCTGTGGTCAGACACCCCAAGCTGGGTGCCGTGGCGAAGCGTGTCTTTGCCGCCACCCTGCCCCATCCCCTGTTAGCTGTGGCCTTGCCAGAGCAGGTGCGGAGGGGCCTCGGGAAGGCAGTGGATGCTGGCACCTATGACTGGCCACGCTTTTACTGTGAGCTTGTGCTTCCCAACTTGGAAGACCTGTCTGTTGTTGACCGGGACCCACTGCTTCTCCACGCGCTGGATATGTCCCATGATGATGTGGACAAAGTGCTGCAGACAGTGCCCTGCATTCCTGCCACCCCTCATGGCCACCTGCAGCTCATCAATTGCCTGGTGCATCCCAGAGGCCGCACTGCCTCTCTATACGACCCTAAGGATGGGCGCTTCCCCACTGGGGATGCCTTCCTTTCCCCAGAAAGACTAAGCCATCTGGAGAGGCTGGGCATGGTTAAGGACACAGTGACCCTGCCAGAGCTGCTGGAGCGGGCAAAGACAGTGCAGCTTATCTGGACTGAGGACCGTGCCCAGGGCTGCCGGAGGGCTGCCTGCATCCTTGAGCTGCTTCGGGATGCAGTGGAGGAGAGGGTGAACAACACCATGCAGGCAGCTTTCCAGACTGTGCCCTTCCTCCCTGGTACACTGCCCACTGGCGAGCATGTGCTGTTGCCAGCTGCCCAGCTCTACCATCACCTCCATGCCCCACTAGTGGGACTCATCCGCCCTATCTTGGCTCCTAACGTGCTGGGAGAAAGCTTCAGCCTCCCCAAGGAGGTTGCATCCTTCTTGGGGCTGGACCGGCAGCCACCAGCAGCTGCAGTCCTTGAGCAGCTGCAGGCACTGAGCTGCAGCTCCAACGCTCTCCCTTTGGAGAGCCTGCAGGACAGCACCCGCTGCTGCTACAGTTACCTGCACACGCTGCTCCAGAGAGATCACTCCAGCTGGGGTGAGGTGGCTTCTGCAGTGGCCCAAGGGGAGCCCTTCATCTTGGTGGGCTCCCGCTTTATGCCGGTCATGGCTGTGGCTGAGACGCTGTCGTTTGAGGCTGTCCCATATCTTCACCAGCTCCCAGAGCAGTACCAGCCCTACAGGCAGCTCTGGGAGTGTGTGGGCCTGCGCCACACGTTCACCTGGGATGATTATGCCCAAGTGCTCTGCATCCTGGCAGAGGTGCATGCTGGAGAGCCGCTGCCTGCTGCGGAGCTGGCTCTGGCCTTGCGGCTGGTGTCTTGTGGCTTGATGGCAGATGACAAAAAGCCAGATGCCTACCAGACCCAGCAACTCTTTCTACCTGACCAGGAGGGCATTTTGCGTCCACGGGACAAGCTCCAGTTCAATGATACGCCATGGATGCCAGCGGACAGAGATGTCCTGCTGTGCCATCAACAGCTGTCCCGAGCCACAGCCCTGCACTGTGGGGTGCCTACCACACGCCACCGGGCACTGGAGAGGAGCCGACTGCTCACTGCAGATCTGAGCCTTTGGGCGCAGCCATTTGGTGCCCGTGAAGACTTGCCTACACGGCTGAAGAACATCTTGGGTGAGTACTCAGCATCTGCTCGTGATGTGGTGACAGAGTTGCTCCAGAATGCGGACGATGCTGGTGCGGGGCTTGTGCACTTTGTGTGGGACCGCCGGCAGCACCCAGTGGATGCCATTTTCAGTGAGAACTGGAACTTCCTGCAGGGCCCTGCCCTCTGCATCTACAGTGACAGCCCCTTCCAGCAGCAGGACATTGAAGGCATTCAGCAACTGGGGGTGGGTGGCAAGCAAGGCCGGCAGGATGTCACGGGCAAATATGGCCTTGGCTTCAACACTGTCTTCCACTTTACTGACTGCCCAGCCTTCCTTACTGGAGACAGTGCCCTGTGTGTCTTTGATCCCCATCGCTGCTATGTGCCTGGAGCCACAACTGAGAGTCCTGGTGGGATGTTCGCTGTCCACTCTGAATTCAAGAGGACCTTTCCAGACATTTATGGCACCTTCCTGCCCTCCTTCTTCAACCTGAATCAGGGTGTCCTTTTCCGGCTGCCCCTCCGCACTGCAGCTGGGCCTGCCACCTCTAGGGTGTCTGACATGGTCGTGCGGGACCAAGACATCATGGCCGTGGAGACCGTACTGGCTGAGGAAGGTGAGGACTTGATGCTCTTCCTCCGGCACCTCCGCACCGTGGTCTTCTCTGAGATCCCCCGAGACGGGGAGCAGATGGTGGAGAAGCTGCGGCTGGCCACAGAGCTGACAGATGGTGATGCAGAGCTGAGACAGGGTTTTCAAGCGAGACTGAGCCAAGCCATGGATGGCAACAGCCCCACCTCTGTCTCCTATATCATGACAGTCAAAAACAGCAAGGCCAGGGCCAGCACTGTGTGGAGGGTGATCTCCCAAATTGGAGTGCAGGAAGGGGCTGAGGAGTCTCCGGTGCTTGGGCGGCTGCCCTATGGGGCTGTGGCTGCCCGCCTGAAGCCACTGGGCTTGGACAAAATCACGGGCAAAGCTTTCTGCACCTTCCCACTGCCGCTGACCACAGGGCTGCCTGTGCACATCAATGCCAACTTCTCTGTGAACGCGGCCAGACGCAATCTCCGCCAGGACTCAGGCAGCACAGAGGCAGCCTGGAATGGCTTCTTGCTCCGGCACTTGATGACTCCACTATACTGTGCCTTTCTCGCCAGGCAGTGGAAAGCCCTGGGGCCTGAAGGGCTCCAGTTCAAGTCCCTGGAGGTCTGCCAGCAGCACCTGGCCTCCCACTACCTCCGGTTCTTCCCTGCTGTGGCAGAGGTGCTACCTACCTTTGAGGACCTGGTGAGGGATGTCTATAGGCACCTCAGTCACGCACGCCTGCCCCTGGTGCCTGTCTACCACGTGAAGCCCCCTGGCAGCACGGTGTCATTGAGCTGGGCATGTCCAGGTGGTGGGGATGTGCTAACAGAGCCATACTTCCTCAAGGAGATGCCTGAGCCAGCTCTCCAGGAGGTGCTGCAGCACCTGAACATGAACCTGGTGCCAGCATTCGCCCACCTACAGCAGATCTATAAGGAGTTCATTGAAGCCCATGTGCAGGCTGTTGCCTTGCAGCCAGCCTCTCTCCGGCGCTTCCTCAAGGCCCTGGCACTCCCTGTGCCCTGCGTGCTGGCTGAGACACCCCTGAGGACCCCAAAGAGCTGTTCCATCCTGCTGAAATACTGCCTGGAGCCCAAGGCAGAACTGGAAGGCCTGCCCTTGCTGGCCACACAAGATGGCTGCCTGAATGCCCTCAGCATCCAGCACCCAGTCTTCAGCAGCCACTTTGCCCACCTCTTCCCCCACCACTGCCACCGCTTTGCTGACGAGTTGATTTCTGACTTGACCCTGCCTTGCTTTGTGAAGGACCTTGGCCTCCTGGAGGCCACACCACTCATCCAGGAGGCACTGGGTCGGCTGAACTGGACCACAGAGAGGAAGAAGTGGCTCAAGGAGCTGTGGAAGTTCTTCAGCACTGTGGTCGACACAGTGGAGGACATGAATTCATTCATGGGTCATCTCCAGGATCTGGTGGTGCTGCCTGTTCAGGAGTATGAGACAGGCTCGAAGCACCTACTGCCACTATCCTCCCTCCCCAAAGTTCTTTTTCGCTGTGACACAGACGTGGCCAAGGTGCTGCACAAACTGGGCATCCCTGTGCTCCAGTTCTCCCTGCTGCCTTTTCACTTTGCCTACAAATACGTGAAGACACGGGCACTGCAGGCCACAGAGCCCAGGGCTGTGGTGGCCCAGCTGGCGGACACCAGAGCTGATCTCCGCTGGACGGACTTAAACGAGCGAGATGTGGCACTCCTGCTGTACTTTGTGCAGGGAAAACTGGATTCGTTGGCACTGGAGCAGCTCCAGTGCCTGCCTCTCTTCCAGAAGTATGGTGGGGGCTACGCACCTGTGGCACCCTACCGCAAGGTGCTGTTGTTTAGCAGCCAGTTCCCAGAACTGTCCCTGGGTGCCCAAGCCCTGTACAACCTGGAGAAGGGCATGTTGCTGCTCACAGCAGACAGGGTCCACCAGCAGCTGGCCAAGGATTTGCAGTGGGGGCTCACAAATGACCAGCAGCTCTTCATGACTGTGGTGCTGCCCCGGCTGTCCCAGCTCACAGTGCGAGAGCTTATGGAAGCTGTGCGCTTGTTCCTTGCCCTGCAGCGCATCTGTGACATGAAGTTCAAGAAAGATGTTGTGGCAGCTTTTCGGGCTGTGGCCTTTATACCTGATGCCCATGGTGTGCTGCGCCTGGCCTCCTACTTCTACGACAACATGCCCTCCTTCTGCACTCTGCGGCTCCAACACCGCTTTGTGCCCGAGTCTTTCTTTGTGGAGCTAGATTGCAACCGCGAAGCTGCTAAGGGCTTCCTGCTTGAGGCAGGTGTCTGCACCAGCCTTTCTGTGGAGGATTTTGTGGCACTGGCCCGGGAGATAGAGCGTGAAGCCACTCAGGCTAGGTGCCACACTGAAGACCTGCTGGCGCGACAGCAGGAGATGCTCAGCCAGCTTGGCACCCTGTTGGAGAATCCCTTGTCAGAGGGTTTCCTGGGGCAAATTGCCTCGGTCCACTTCCTGCCTCCACCGGACATCCCCCCAAACTTGATGAACCTCCACCCGCCTTTTGCAGCCTGCACTAAGCCCGTGGCCCTGAAGGGCAGCGTGTACAACTGCCAAAAAGATGTGGCTGAGCTCCTGTGGACATCAGCCACCATCCTGCCGAAGTCCTTTGCACTCAAGCGGGACGTCCTGAAGGCCATGGGAGTCCTTGTAAAGATACCCACCGCCCTGGTGGTGGCCAACCTGGAGCAGGTGTGCAGGGCAGCCTGCCAGACGCCACAGCAGGTGAACACACGGGCCAGCGTGCTCCAGAAGGTGTACAACTTCTTGCAGACCCATCTGGAGGAGGTGGACGCAGGGCGCCTCGCCTCGCTGCCTGTGGTGCTGGCCAAGTCAGGGGACATGGCCATGCCATGGCAAGTGGTGACATTACTCCCGGACGAGGCTGACTTTTACCCCTATCTCCTCACACCTGACCCCCACGTGGCTGCCTATGGAGACCTCCTGCAACACCTCGGGGTGGTCCGGCACCCCACACTGACTCACTACAGCCATGTCCTGGCCCAAATCCACCAGGAGAGCCATGTCAGTAGGACCCTCAATACTATCCAGAAGAAGGCAGTCCTGCTGGCCACAGGGCACTTCTTCCAGCTGCTGCGGGAGACACTGGAGCCCCCTGATTTCTCCACTGTGGCTGAGCTGTACTTGCTGAGCACTGCTGACTGCCTAGAGTCATCCCACAGGCTATACTTCAACGACTGCGTGTCCTCCAGTACCTCTAGGGCCTTGGAGAAGACCTTTGTGTTTATGGCTGAACTGCCGGGGGCCGGGTGTAACGCCTGGTGGCTGCTGCAAATGCTACCACAGCGCCTGCGGCCGCGGGCACTCTCAGAGGTCACAGAGCGGCAGCTGGAGGAGGGCAGTCTGCGGCCATGCCGCTACGGTTCTCACTGCCCTGGGCAGAGGCGTCTGCAGACCCTCCTGGCGTCACCGTGGTTTAGGATGGGGCTGGAGGCCCTGCTCCGGTGGCAGAGCCACAGGGCTATGACGAGAATGGAGGGGGATGGCGGCTTTGCAGTGGAGCAGCTGAAGGTGCAGTGCTGCGAGGAGGTCCGCACTGTGTTGGTCCACTGTGGTGCAAAGGTGGAGGGCAGCTCCCAGCCACGGGTCATCCATGTGTGCCTGGCTGGTGGCGCCCAGCGGCTCCTCTACATCCAGCATGCAGATATGGTGCTGGACCGGCACCAGCTGAGGGTCCTGGGGACGCTAGCGCAGGAGATCAATATCATCCTGGGTGGACAGCTGGGGGCACCTGCCTTGTCAGTGCTGCGTGAAATGCTGGTCTGCCAGGAGCCACGGGACGTGGTCTTTGTTCTGGAGGAGAATGACGTAGCGCTGGTGGGTGCTGCACCAGAGCCGGAGGAGGTCAGGGCACCAGAGCTGGAACCAGAGCTGGAGAAGTGCCTGCAGGAGGAGGCTGTGGCAGAGGGGAAGCCACGGAAGGATAGGCACAGCCTGATGCCAGCGGTGAGCGGCGATGGGGATCACAGCCTGGCAACCTTGAGGCAGCTGTGTGCTGTCAAGCGGCCAAAGGTGTTGCGGGACCTCTACCTCCAGTACAACCCTGCGAGCGCTGCCCAGCACCACTGCTGGGGACAGGAAGGCCGTGGCTCCTGGTTGTGCAATGAGGAGGCCACGGCCCTGACTCCATCGGTCCCAGAGGCCCAGCGGTGGCTGCGGCAGGCCGAGAGTGACCTGCAGGCAGCCCACAATGACATCAGGCGCTCCTGCCCCAACTGGGTCCTCTTCAAGGTGCACCAGGCCCTGGAGAAGGCGCTGGTGGCTGCCGTACTTTGCCATGGTGAGGCCTTTGAGGCCCCAATGGGGCTGGTGGGGCTGGCGCAATGGCTGGAGGCGGTGGAGCCAAAGCTGAGGGGCCTGGCAGAGGAGGTGGAGCGGTTGCATGGCTGTGGCGTGGATGGCAAGGCCACACAGTACCCGAGTTACCACCCCTTCCCCATCATCCCCAGCGAGGCCTTCCACGGCGTGGATGAGGAGGAGGTACTGAAGCGGGTGCAAGGAGTGCTGGGGAGGCTGCAGGACCACGTGGGCGGAATGTGAGGATGTCCCCACAGAGGGGGCACTGGCAGCTGGGTCACGGGACCACCGGGACCCGCCAGAGACCCACCATGGACCTGTCGTGGACTCACCACAGACTTGCCACAGGCATGCCACAGGCAATTCCAGACTGTCCAGCCCTGCAGCAGGGCTGGACTAAGGTAGGAGGGGTTTGGGGGCAGACAGGGGGCCCAGGCCACTGAAAGTCATGGGGTAGCACGTGCCGCCGGCGTGCCTTGAGAGCGCGGGAAATAAAGTACAATAATAAACGTTGCAGTGCTGGTAGAACCTTCACTAACAGTGTGGTCAGGGGACATGGAGAGGTCACGGGCGACTGGGGGTGTGTGGAAGGTGAAGGTGGCGATGAAGGGGTTTAGAGGACTGCGGTGAGTTGATCTTGGCTAGCCACCAGGTGCCCACCAAGCCCCTCTATCACTCCCCCTCTTCGACAGGACACCGACACATGATGAAAATCTCATGGGTCATGATAAGGTCAGGGAGATCGCTCACCGATTGCTGTCACAGGCAAAACAGACTCAACTTGGGG